>JABFPN010006847.1:0-11027 GCA_022817305.1 Leptoteleia sp. ZL-2020 | reverse complement strand
TACTATTTTTAATAAACTAAGTTAACAAATTTTAATGAACTAGTTTTCCATATAATGGTGTTCTGTAAGTATAATGCCAAAGTAGTAAACTTTTCATTAAAAATTGATATTTTTTTCTCTCCGTGTACCTCATGCATAAATGAAAGAATAAAAACCAACTTGTTCTGTAAAATAATATACTGCTAATTGCAAGATCGTCTTGACAAATTGGGAAGGTACTTTTTATCAAAATAGTTTGCGTACTGTAATAATAATTATATATTGTTTCAAATACACTGAGAGAGATTTGCTTAGTACAGCCAACTAAAAACATTAAGTTATTGTCAAATAAGTTACACTAAATAAATTTATAGTTGGACAAATCAAAAACTATAGTTGTGAGAACTAATTCAGCCACAACTTACTTTTTCAGTTCGTTTCTTCGACAGCTCATAAAATATAGTTCGAATAACTAATATTTCTTACTTGTATTAGGTGGTGTAGAAAGAAAACAATTATTTCGTTCAAGATTGTCTGTATTCAACGTAACAACTGCAAACAAACAGCCCAGAGTAAATTTTTTCGATTCTCATAGATTACTTTCACGGATTAAATTAATTAATACAAGTATTTATTTAATGGTTCCGTATATGTTGTAAGAAAAATGTATACATTGTTATTTGAAAGTACTGAATGTTTTTGGTTAAATTGTGACAACTAAACAATAAGAACAGCAATATTCACAAGGTAATTATTTATAAAGTTTGACATAAATTAAAATTTAGTTTAATAAAATACAATGATTCCTAGAGTATTTACAGCAGCTGTGATATGAAAATAAATTGTAAATATAATTGAAATAAAGTCAACCGACGCTTAGGGTTTGGCGGTTGGGAGGGCGGCGCTGGCGCTCGCTGAAGCTGAGCGGAGTTTCCCCCGAGTGTAACTCGGATGGGTTGCCCCGCTCTCGCTTTGGCTATCGTCCAGCGGTTCGTCTACCCGCTTTAAAAACTAAGTGAACGGGAGGTATGGTGTTATTCGGTTTCGGTGACCAAGTCTACGTAATGTGGCTTGAGCACCCAAACTGAAATCGCCAAGACCTAGCACCCCGGAGCAGGTTTTCCCACTGGGTTTTCCCTGCTCCACAGGCAGTAGCCTGGCGAATGCGGGATGTGATAATTTTCAGGAAGGTTTGGGCACAAAGGACAGAAAATCCCTCCTATCCCTGTGTGGATAGGAAGGACTCCCAATATTCAGGGGAATAGAACCCCTGAATGCGAAGCTTCCAGGCCACATAGGCTAAAGCGGAATGGGACAGTAAAAAAAAAAAAAAAAAAAATTGAAATAAAGTCAATGAACTGAACTCAACTGAATAATTTTTAGTTGTTTGGACTATGTTTTCCTCTGACTGCAACTAACATTTTGTTAGTTCAACCAACTATTGTTCAGAAATTGATATAACTTTTCCTTTTAGATATATTAACTAAGCTATACTATACTTGTCGAAAAAACAAACTAAAGTATTTCTAGTTGGATGCACTATATTTTTCTCTAAGTGTACGCAAGAAACTAAAATTTGACGATTAAAATACACAATAAGCGATAATTAAAAACAACTTTAAGGGTTTTGATATGTTGCTGTGAAAATTACACCTGCGTAATAAGTGGAAGAAAGGAGCAGAAATTGCCAAATGAAGCATTACTTATAATATCGGAAAATCAAACCTATTGCAGGCGTACATTGCGTGCGCTGTGCGGTGAACACCAGCCAACAGCTTTTATTGCAACCTTATATTGGAAACTCCAATTATAACGAAAGGTATCAGCGAGCTAAATGTTTCTCAATGTTATAAAATTGTTTCAAATATATTAGAAACCTGATTACGATCCAAGTTTACATAAGCGTTTTTATTGGAATAAATTTACGAAAATTCGATTAAAATATCTATTACGAAAATTGGTTATTGTTCACGGAGGGCATAGATTATGAAAGATTAGAAAAATTGTTAATAAGCGAGATTTACACTTGTTCAAACTATCATTCTTATTATAATATTCGTTTTATTTTCGAAAACGTCACACAAAAACTACCATTTCAGAAACTAATGGATTTCAAATTTTAATAAACTGAATTCTAATTTTTGGCATATTCGCTATTCAGTGTCTCTAACCTATGCCGTTCATAAAACAGAATGTCAAATTGTACAAAACTATATGGAATTACAATTTTTAATAAAGTGATTTAATAAATTTACATCATTTAGTTTGCCATATAATGATATTCTGCAAGTATAATGCTAAACTTTTTTACTACAAATTAATATTTTTTTCTCTCAGTGTAGTTTTTAACGAACAACTTGTATAAATTACTATTCGTGAGATAATAAATTGTTTTCATACCAGCTGCTAACAAAAACGCGCTTATAAAATTAGTAAAAATATACAGAAAAGCTGTTTTTTTACTTTCGTAAAAAGTTGTAAATTTTATCTATAACGATGACAATGACTGAAAATATCCAAAAGTCAACAAGGAGAATATTGTTTACATTCTGTACAATTAAAGTCGTTCGTAGTCTTGGGGTAATGAAATCAACGCGAAGTTCAAATGTTCGAAACTCGAATAAAAACGTAATTTGACTGTGAATAAAATTAATTAAATAAACGGAACAAAAATTATTTTTTTAGATTCATTTATATTTGGATAAAATTCATTATTTTACTTGCCAGCAATTTACTATCTTAAGTTAGTAAAATCTAATATTTAGCATATTTCTATAAGTTCACAAACAGTGTCTAAATATTGTAAATATTTGCTAATTTTCATAGTTATTAAAATATGTAAAATTTAAGGCTAAACTGTAGAATCCAGCCAATAATTGAATATGGCTGCGGAATTTTGACAGATGGGAGGCTAGTTTCATACCATTAGGAGAAAAATAAAAATGAACAGAACCGCCACATATGAATAACGAAATAAGAAATAGTGAATGGCGTACAATATAATTAATAATTTAATTAAATATATACGTACTTAAATTTAATTAATTAACAAAAACAATAAATATTTATATAAATAAATAAAATATAAAAAAGGTTTATACATAATAATATTCACTGATTTTTAAATGTAGGTTTGTTAGTTTTGTTAGTTTTGATAGTTTCGTTAGTTTTGTTAATTTTATTTTGTTTTATTAATTTCAAAAAAAGTTTCTTTATTAATTAAATAATTTGATTGTTAATTGATTAAATAATCAATTTTATTAATTCGTTGAATTTAACTAGTTATTTATATTGTATTTATTTAATTAAGTTATTAATTAAATTGTACGCCATTCACTATGTCTTATTTCGATATTCAAATGTGGCGGTTCTGTTCATTTTTATTTTTCTCCTAGTGGTATGAAACTAACCTCCCATCTTATCAGGGAATATGATAAGACTTTTTAAGAATATATGTTACACTCCGTTTGCTAATAAAAGCTAGTTATTCGTTTTAACATTTTTGTATTTTTTTCAGTTTATTTTTCTTCGTGTAACAACCGTGTTGTGTCATTCTAGTCAACAGCAATAAACATTTTTAAAGGGTAAAATTTACAGCTAAAAATTGACAACAATTCGGTATAAATTGTATAATCAGAACAGCTTTCCTTTTATTGATTCAACTACGGTATAGTTTAAAATAGTGACTTTTCAATTAATCAACTGTTTCTGATCAAATAAATTAAACTGGGTTTACGATTTTTATTTTTATTTGACATCTCCGTGTTTTAAGTTTTACTTATGATATTCCTTTGATATGTTCTTGTTAAGAATATGTACAGTCTACATAATTTTGCAGTATGTGCACGAACCCAGATGGAAATCAAATATTGGCTCAAAAGTCGTCTAGTATCGCTTTCCAATATTCAGTATCGATATATTACTGAAATAATGGAAACGTTTCAACACTTGATAACTGATATCGAAACATTATAATAAATTGTTACGTTAAATTGTTTCGCATAATGTAGTCGATAATCAGCTACAGACAATTAAATTCTAATAAATCCACGCACGTTAACAAAAACATTTCACATCACGTGCAATTAAATATTATATTTATTTCAACTTTAATTTTAAAATGAAAATATTATTATAAATATTAATTTTATATTACAGTTAATATTATGTAGACTGTAGAAAATATAATTTGAGTATGTTTTTGTTTTCAAAATAATGTAATTGAGAAAGACATCTTTGTAAGGGTAAAATTTTAATATACCATTAATATACGAATAGTCTCTAAAATTTCTAGTAAAGAATACCCGACAAAACATTCATCAACTTGGTCAAATTTTAGTTATATAAGAAACAGTGCACAAATGCTTTTTGACAATCGAGTGACGAAGGTAAAGATGGAAAGAACCTAATTTCTTATTTTTCCGTACTCATTTTCGTGACTGGACTGATATTAGGCAGTCACAAAAATATTTCATTTACTTTTAAACTCCATAATAAAACCCTTCAAGCCCCAGACCATCTAAATATGTTCAGTTTTTATATCACTCATTGTAACATTTTATACGTATGAAAACACAGTATATACGCAGTGAACATCAAAATTTGGAAAAACTGTTCAAATGCAACGTAATCGATAACTAAAAACAAAGACTTGATTAGCTATCAAGCGCAGAAACACGAAATTTAGTAAAATCAACTAAATAATTAGATTCATTTTTTTGTTTAAAATAAGTTCATTTACTACATTTAACGAAAAGTAAAATAGAGTGTTTCTATTCCGCAAGGTATTACCTTCAGATGATTGCTTTTCGTGCACGAAACTAAAATTTGTATTACTGTATCGTTTGTCAACAAAATTTTAAAATTAGTATTATTTTGACACACTGATACAAATTAAATGCTTTTAATAAACTAAATTTTGTCAGCAATAAATCTCATAATAATTGTAAATAAAATTTTTCATGAATTAAAAATTTTCGTATACGAATATATAAAAATTTTCGTGGATGCAAGATTTTCATGCACGAAATACATCTTACATCCATGAAAATCTTTTGTGCACGAGACTCTTACATCCGTTTTTATGGAAAATTATCTTTCGGGACGTTGATACCTTGCCTCCTATTTATGAGTCAACTAAATAGGAATAATCATAAATTTAAGTTGAATTATCTAAAATTATATGTAAAATGTTAATTTAAATAAATGTCTTTTTCCCCCATATCGGTTGTAATCAAACATATCTGAAAAATAATAATTTTATCAAGCTGAAAAAATATACCATACCAATAGCCGCCTTCCGTCTGATAATGTTCCTTTGTTAAAATGTTAACTGAATCAGTAAACATTTACACTGTAAAACATCTGCTATTGATGCAATGTGCAATTCTTTCTCATGGAACTCGTTTGAAAAGTCAAACAACTTTTTTGCATAAAAATTACACCTATCAAATCAAGATTTGAACTCAATTCTTGTGCAGTCATCTCGGTTATTTTTATGAACCAAAAGAAAAGATACACGTTCTGGCAGCAGTCTAAATGACGTCTGGTAATTCGGTGATGTTTAATACCGATTTGTTTTACTGAATATCATCAGAAACCGGTGGTATAATGAATTACGGACATCACTTAATTTCAAATCTTGACTCGATTTATTTTTCCTTTAAGTACTTTACCAGACTACGTGATGGTTTTCTATGAAATTTTGGGACAAATATTTTGCCATATTTTATATGGTTTAATTTCATTGGCTTAAATTTGATATGACTTCTTTTTGTCGTCTTCTCACTTCAATAGAGGAAATATTTTATAAGATTAATATTTTTTGGGCAGTTATTTATTACAACTTCTAAAATCACAATATCAAAATAAACAACAGCAGACTGTAAAACTAACGAAACTAATGAAACTAACAAAGTATACGCGTAATATATAATCTGTAACGCACAATAATTACCGTTGCCTTAAGATGGATAATTAATGAGAAAACGTTGTTTAAAAGCCCGAAGATGTTATAAGATATACATTACATAATTCATCACAGGTGCTGGAAAAGAACTGCTTTACATGTTGCATTGGAATGCAGAAAGCGGCACAATTGAAAATCGCCCGGTAAATGTTCCCCGAGCAGACGGTAAATGTAATTTTACTGGTATGTAATTTTGTCATGTAAATATGTGCCATTTGTTGATAAATTTATTGTATTCTACAATAATATTTATGAGAGGGGCTGCTTGAATCGTTGTTTATACTACTGAGAATTGAAATTGCCCTCTACTAGTAGACAGCAGTAGAGCATTATTAATGGAATCTTTTCATTGTGTCGATGTTAACAAGAAGCATGCTTGAAAATGTGAAATGCTAAAATATATAAATAAATTATGGGCAGGGCAATGAATATTTATTAATTTAAAGTTTGACGGTGTCAAAAAGCCCGATAACATGGAATAATTTAACATATTATGGTTAATTAAACGAGTAAAAGCAGCTCGCATAATTATTATTGAATAAATTACGCCACTAATATAATTGCGGCGTATAAATAATTGGAGGAAAAATGATTAGCAAAGAATAGACTATAATTAATCATTATTTATAATTACGCGGGTGGGAAGGGGTTGGCTCGGCTTAATTAATATTTCGTGGCCCGTGATACAAAATCAATACCTCTAATATTCATTATTTCGGTAATGGCTTCTCTTTTCATTTACGGCGGGCGGTTTGCAATCTCGCGCGCAAAGTATTTTATACACTTTAATTGATCAAATCCTTCCCCCACGGCTTCTATATCGCGGAATTGACTTGAAACGTGTCTGGAATTTCTTCACACGGCGAAGCTCACTTAAACACGCCATTATGCTCCGCGGTGTGACTGCAATAATAATAGCGATAATAATAATCGCGTTGACAACGCTCGAATTCATTGAAATTCATTAAAACGCAAGCCTCGCGACACAGTTTGATTTATAATGCGTCAGCTACGTTATTATTGCGCAACGTCACTTAAGTTATGTATAGCTTAGTGGTTTCCATTTTCACGTGGCGTATAACGAAAACTACTAAATCCGCGCTGCATTCGGATATAGCTCGTAATCTGATAATGCGCATGTCGCGCGAAATTTTGTACTTGTACTTATTATGTAATTATACTGTTCGTACGCATTCCCACTTATAATCACGGCCATTACTACTATCATTGTTGGAATGAAAATACCCGCAACACGTGAACTTTAATCTTCAAATAATTATCCCCAGACAATTAATTTCGTCTATATTAATTTACATGATGCTGAAAATAAGCTCGCGCGGCAATGGAATCGCGAAACTAATTTTACTTTATGACGGATGCATAATTCTTGCCAAGGAATTAACCCCTTAGTACCGTTGTCGTCAAATTTTCCAAGTTTACTAAACACCCAGCGCCGCCCTCACTGCACTGCATAAATTTCACCCAAATATATATATTTAAATGTATATTTATATCTATATGTATGTGTGTCTGTGTATGTATACACGTACAGTGCCTCGAAGAATATTTTGTCCTCCGAAAAGAATTAATTGCTTCGGTAATGCGAAAAAACTTTTCCCTTTACTTTGTTTACACTTATGCTTCACAGTATAAATTCAATTTTCTTAGATTACCACAATACCAGATCACAAATGTGTAACTTGCACTCATTTTCGGAAAAATCTCCATCATCAATAACGCTTTTACAGTGCAACAAAGTACAATATTTAATAAATACACGGAAAAAATACGTTGTATGGTTCACAGCAAAATGACATTGACTCAACATAGAACAAATATATAAGATCAACGAGGTGTATAGCGTTACAGTGTACCTTCTTTTGTTTTACCGAAATTATATGACTGTTTTACCGACAGAGTACGGTTCACTGTATTCACACCATAATTATTATTAGTTGACCATGTAGAGCCGTATTCACAACATCGACACACACACACGACACGCGCACACCATTATTTGTAGGTTGGCAATGCTACATCATACATACATACATACACACACATACATGCATACATACAAACAAAACAGTGATGCCACGCTAAAAAATCATGGTGTGCACGTGTCGTGTGCGTGTGTCGATGTTGTGAATACGGCTCGTAGGATCAACAGCGTATGGCCAACATTGCCTAGCTACGTTGATCCTATGCCATTAATTTTTCCCGTGTACACCCAGCGTCTGTGAATCGTCCAATAACTAGATGACATTTGAACTCGTATACTTACATTACATTACAGAAGGTGGCGTTCAAATGTCATTTAGTTATTGGACGATTCACAGACGCTGGGTGTACACTCCCAAGTAAAAATTAGACTAGATTTTGTCCAGTTCAAAAGTGGTAGTACTAGCCAGACTTTGACCAGTTCAACTGGCCTAGTCAAATCTGACAAGATACTGTCCAGATTCTGGCCCATAAATACTGCAGCATTATATGACTGTGTAGAGCCTAGCTTAGGTTCTTACCAGTCAAATTCGGATAGTTTGTACAGTCAAAAAACTATTCCAGATTTTCCCATGGAAAAACTATCTAAAACTTAACTAGATTTTTAAGCTAGTTCCTGTCCAGAATCTAGTGTGTTTTTGAAAAACTATTACTATAATTTCTTTTTTCATTGGAATGAAAATTATTTGTTAAAAATTTCATATTTTATTTAAAAATTAAAAAAGTAACATAATAAAAATTGAAAATGATTAAGTTTTGTTTAAATTAATGTAATTGGATATTAAAAAGGGATATTAAATAAATGGTTATCAAGCAATTAAATTTTTGAGTTTAGTTATTTCACAATTTTTACATCAGCGAAAAACCAGAAACTACATTTTATCTAAGTATAGCCAGCCAGTATTTTTGAAAATTCTGGATTTAGTTTCTGGCCATTTACTGGACAGTTCTGGTTAGAAACTTGCTAGTGCCAGTGAAGTTTTTCTGGCTAGACACTAGGTACACAGTGCGTGACGATGCTGGCTAGTACCTAGTTAGTTTTTCATGCTAGTAACTGGGCAGAAACCAGTAAAATCTGGCCAGTTCCAAGCATAAAACTAGGCCAAATTTTAATTCGGCTGTTGACTGGATCATCGCTGCGTCACTGCTTCACCGTGGCACTACAACATCACACCAAGACACGACTGACACTACTAAATATGTTTGTGGTATTTATAAAACAAAGAAAACAAGTTTATTTTTTATGGCACTGAAAAACAAAACATTATTTAACACGAAAATTGTAAACAAAGACTGACTTGACATTTCTTATACTACTTGAAAAATTTCAGGTTAGGCTGTCAATGGAGCAAATTTAACGAATATTTATTAGGCTGAAGCTATTTCATTGATGTAAACATACTGCGCGGTTAAGTTAATAATAATATATGATTGCATTAAATATGCATTTTTAATTAAAGATGTTAATAGTTAATAATCGTTTCATTTTAAGTACACTTCAACCACTATGTATAAGAACGTTGTATATTTGTAAATATGTTTACTTCATTGAATAACACAGCACTAAAAGAATCAAAACTGTCACACTTTGCAGGTTATGCGTGTACCGCATGAAGTCGCGCAGTCAAAAAATTATAATTTCCCGAACCATACTAGCATTGGTAACGTAATAAACGAATTTCCTTCATTTAATAATTTTTTTTCTTCACCTTAACCATAACATGATAACAATATAAGCATGGTTCTCACAGCCTTTCTATTTTTTACCGTGTAACTACGTATTTATTTAATTAAATTATTAATTATATTTTACGTCATTCACTATGTCTTATTTCGATATTCAAATGTGGCGGTTCTGTTCATTTTTATTTTTCTACTAATGGTAAGAAACTAACCTCCCATCTGTCAAAGTTCCGCAGCCATTTCAGTTGTTGGCCGGATTCTGCTGTTTAGCCCTTAACAGAAATAAGAAGTACGGCTTTAACGAAATAAAGTTTCAATTTTCTAAACGCGGCATTTTCGTTTAACCCCGACCATTCTACACAATTCCTCACAATGTAAGCGGCCTAGTAGAGTAACTGAATTTTTGACCCGATAAAGTAATAAAAGTAATTTTTTATTAATTCCTCAATTAATGCACACCTCAAGCATTAATGCAAAATTGATTTCATGTTAGGATTCTCTCCGGAACACATTCGTTTTTCGTGAAACGTAAGTTGCCCCCGACACAGCCTATCGGTGTATGTAAAATTTGAAACTACTAAAATGATAAAAGTAATTTTTTTTATTTCCACTATTAAAGAACTCCTTAACCTTTAATTCAAAACTGACTTCATGTCAGGATTCTCTCTAGAATACATTCGTTTTTAGTGAAAGGTAAGTTGCCCCCGATGCAGCCAAAAAAAAACTTTTGTCATTTTATTTCTATTAAGTTCTAATTCATAAATTCGCTTAATAACCTGAAATTTTTCAAGTAGTATAACAAATGTCAAGTCAGCCTTTGTTTACAATTTTCGTTTTAAAAAACATTGTTTTTTAGTGCCATTTATTTTTTATAATATACTGGAAATATTTCTAAATTCAAACACTCAAATAATTCTTTGGTATATTTTAAGTATTCCTAAAATGTATTGAAAAATATTTTTTGCTGTAACAAAACGCAACCCTGAAAGGTATAGAAACCGTTTCAGAACAATTTCTAAAACAAACTGTTCAAAAGTTAGTGGATTAGCCACGATAATAGCTCATTATCTAGCCCCTCCACTCCTCTTCATTTGGCTCCGGCAAGAAAAGCAAACGAACGAGCGTCTCCATTTATAACAAAACAACTGATAGTTTGGTTTTGGCTTTTCCTATTAATAGGTCCTCCTCTTAAGTCGTTTGATTTAACATTAATTTAATTAAATATGTAAACGTATTTGTTGCTGAATTTGGACATTGCCGAATATCCCACACTCTTAAAAATGATCTGCTTAAAATAAAATTAAATTCCTCTAATGATATTTCATTTTAAAATAAAAAAAGTAAGCTGATTATTAAAGTATTCCTTTTATATTAATTAAATACATAATTTTAAGAT
>JABFPN010006846.1:0-11029 GCA_022817305.1 Leptoteleia sp. ZL-2020 | reverse complement strand
CCCCCTCCCCGCCGCTCCGTGCTCACCCCTGCACATCGATGTATTTACGTGTTCCGTAACGTCTGTAAACCACCTAGCCGTATAACCGTGCACGAAGCCGTTAACACGTCGTTCGACATCGATGACGGCAACGGTTCCGATCCGCTCTTGGACCCGGAATTCCTTGCGGACCATCGATTCACCGTCGAGTCCACCGAAAATCCACCGTAAAACCACGTGGGCCGTCACGTGTGCACTCCCTGGGCGCACCGCTCGCTGCTCTCCTCCGGGGAAATTTCGTTGCGGCCACTATTTGTAAAATGGTTATTTACCGCTTGCAAAGTTGACCTCAAATACCGTTGCCCCATGGACGGGGCAAATAAAAAGGGAACAGCGCGCGGAATTGAACCAAGGTCTTTTAGAAAAAGGCGGTGTACTTAAAGGTGGTCGCGTACCACGGGAGGTGGGGGTGGGGGGGGGGGTATTAATCTCTTGGGAAATTTGTTAAAGTCCCGTCTTGACTGATTATTTACTGCTTGCGAGGTAAACGAAAATTATGGATGTCCTTTGAGCGGGGAGAAAAAAAGGGAATATTTTTGGTAACTGAAGTTTCATGCGATGGGCGTGTTTTCTTGGGTGACGATCATTTAGAAAAGTTTCACGAACGATTTTTATTCAGTTGTTTGCCTTACTTTTCGTAAACTGGAACTTCTGGTTTGTGGTAAGAATTTAATTTGAGTTTTAATCTTTTTTTTTTTTTTTTTTTTTTTTGTTAATTCCACAACGGATTTGGTATTATTTAATTTATGATTCTTAATGACAATGGTTTTAATATTACGTGGAAATATCGATTAAAATCTTTACTATATGTATATCTAATCCCGAATTGTAATTAAAAAGTTGAGCCAATTATTGTGGATTTGAGGAAACGTCATAAACGTTGATTGGAGGAAATCAGTGACGTGTCAAATTAATTTTTATGAGTATAAACGAGTGTTATCTGTCAAAGCGTGGCGCAAAGCAAAGGATCTCGTAAGGAATTGTATCGCTTTAATATTCTCGACGCCCTAGACTTTTATGTTTGTTACCCGAGCTTTTATAATGGAAATATAAGATGATAAGAAAAACAAAAATTTAATAACAAAAGATTAAGGCGCGTTGTTCTCTTAATTGATCGTCAATCACTACTCATTAAGAAGAAGCTGATAAAGTTTCTACCTAAATGTGCTTTCCAAACTAAAAAAAAAAAATAATCCCAATACAATAGTTGATGAGAAATAAGTTTATACTGTATCGTTCAATTTCATTCCAATTATTTCATATATTCTATTTTTTTTTTTCGTTGGAAATTCATTTGGTGTAGAGAATCAATAGGAGAGAAAACAAATATTAGTAAAATAAACGAAATTAATAATTCGCCTTGGCTGTGTCGAAACCAATTAATCAAAATATTGTTCCACAATACAAAGATGTTCTATGTTATTTAAATTATCAAAATGTTTAAATTAATATAGAATGAACGCTTATTTAATTAATAATCAAAATTCAGGCAAATTTACCATGTTCTTTTTATTCAAAAACAGAGATGTTCAACATATTAAAACAAATCAATTTATTTACTGTATCCATAGTTTGTGGAACCTTCGTCGGACTTCTCCGACTCATTATACTCGGTGATAACATCATACCCCTATATATATTAAATAGAACGGCGGGAAATTCAAATTAAACTTCATCCAAATTCCACCACCACACCCTGTAGAATATTTTAAACAATTTATTTGTTACAAATTTTTTCCAAGTTCTACTGATATTGAATTACCACTGAAGTTAAATCAATTCTCACATCACAACCCCTTTTAGTCACCAGAATCAATATCTACGAGAAAAACAATTTTCAGCCACAATTATGAATTTGAAGCTGATCCAAGTTAATGGTTGACACAATCATTATGGACATCCCGAGGAAGATGCTCGGTATTGATATACGTCCGCGGAGGGTGAAGTAGTATAAAATGGAAATCAATCTAGCCGAGGAGTGTCGGTAAATGACCGGTACCAATAGAGTTACCGATGTAACCAGTGAAGCCCAGGAAGTGGGGTGGAAGAACACCTCTGGAAAATTGCCAGAGTCGACCTACGGGGCCGATTCTGGCCCAGTACTGTTAGCCAGACTTTGGTAGACAGATAGGGCCAGTACTGGTTTGAGCTTGATTATCAACAAAAACAGAAGATAACCAGATGTAAGACATGCCAGGCAAAATATCAACGCCATAGTTGATCCAGACTCGAACCAGTACTGGTGATTTAAAAAAATTGTTCACTGCAAGACCAACGTTAGATAATTACTGGTAGGGTATAGCTATACAACTGGTACGTTTAGTTATAGGGTACTGGCCCAGTGTTATCACTCCATTACTGTCACGATTCCGTCACCGTACTGGTAAACAAATTTACCAGTACTGGTAACTCTGGTAACAGTACTGTACCAGTACTGGGCCTGTAGATAATGTCCTACTGGGACTTTAAAAAGCGGGGTTGAATCCGGAGATAAAAGTCGGTTTTTGTTGCGGCGAACAAAATGGACAAAATGTTGCGAGCGGGAACAATGAGATAGCGGAGGGTCGGAGCGATACATTATTCCGGTGTATCGCATTACGGTGGAATGATACGCCGGAGAGTGGTGGCGCATTAATGGCTGGGAGCAAAAGGGAAGGTGTAGCGCAATTTTTGGAAGATTTCCCGGAATTTTCTCCGAGCTGTAAAACCCGCGGTGTAAACAGGTCGACGAGGCTGTCGCTGATTTATATACGTTGTATGTTAGGGTTATAAGAGAGCTCCGAAATTGATCAAATAAGAGATGAGAGGGGTGGGGGGATTAATCAAGCCACATTGAGGCATTAGGTCAATAAAGAAGAGTAAGTTGGGTTGCAAAATAAAAAATAAGAAAATAACAACAACAGCGTCGTGTAAATTTCGCTTTGCTGCTTTCCTTTCAATTAAATTCCTTCATTTCCTGGAGAAATAATGAAGAGGAAATAAAATGCCAACATTTGAATTGCTTTTTATTTCTTTTCAATACCCATGAAGAAATAAGGTTTCGCGTTATGCTTCTGAGAATAGTCACGTTCTTTCAAATCACTGAAAAAATAAGTTAAATATAACCATTTTTATTTGCCCACTTCGGTTGGTCAAACAATATTTTAGTTAAATTTCTTCAGTTTGAACTCGAACATTCAAATTCAATGACGCATGTAATAAAAAATAACAGATGTTCAAGACTAATTTACCTTCATCATTGTAAATGAAAGTTGAATTATACCAATTATCAAATATATTGCTAATCAGATTACTCAGCAGTAAAAGTGTGTCCAATAGAACCGAAATCAAGTTCATACACCGAGTATAAATACTTTAAAAACTACTGTGTTGTTACGTCGTACTACCTACCGGATATTAGTTTAAATATTCGTTATATTTAATAAACAATTTATTTGTAATTAACTGAGAAAAATAAATAATATGAAATTGCAAGTTAAATACAAATCTGTAACATTTGAAGTTATAGGTTTATCTATTAAATGATAAACCTAGAAAAACAAATAAATATAATATAATTAACTGTGTACACGGTTAATATTTAAGATAACGATTTTAATTCCCGTTTCTTGTATTTTACATTTAAGTCAGTAAACCTACTAATACAAAACAATGAATATTTTGTTACCGAAAGCTGAACCTTCAAGTGTTTTAAAATAATGTTTTAGTACCGACGTCTAACACTCCGAAAAATATTGTTCCCCATTTTTTTACATTTCTGGTTAAAAGAAACCTGAATCCATTTCTCTTAATCGGATTGTCGACTTACGAAAAGTTATTCTTTTTCTTATAATCTGATTCTCGGTAAAGAAACCTCATTTCCATTTGACGAAATATTAAGTGGATTCCGGACTTAAAGCAACCGGATTCTGGTTATTCCAAGTAGCTTCTTTTGGAGTATATTTTTAACACTGCACGGACAAAAAAGCTTAGACTTTACCACTACCAATTTATTATACTAAGTAAACTGTTTATCTACTATAAAAACGAATAAACAACAAACTTATAATACCAAAAAACTGTTCTACATGGTGCGTCACCAAAATCTGGACAAAATGTAATTTGAAATTCCCGCCATCGCTAAGTGTAATGAGTCGGAGAAGACCAACGAAGACACTACAATACCAGCGAGGAAAACTGACACGAAGGAATTGATTTTGTAGGTTCTAGAACTTTCGATCCGAAATTTAATGAATGCTTACAGGTCCGGACGATTGTGGAACCGATTCCAGAATTATGTGTTCCAAAACTCACATGTTTATAGAAGAAAAAGAAACAACTATAACTTAAAATGAGTCCACACAAGTCGGATAAGTCCCGGACTGGTCTAAACTGGTCCCGTTCCATCCAGCTTCAATAAAATAATAAATAATTTTTCGCGCGTACTAAAATCATCATTTTTGCCGTCTCTCTCTTTTTTTCCCGCCACTTTATTAAACCATTACGCCGTGATTTCAGCCGCGAAAGTTCATTTTGTAAGTTCGCCTTTCATATTTCCCAGATCGAATTGCTTTTAAACTGCCACCGGGGGTGTGTATATTGATCCCAATCTGAACCTCAAAGTCGCATCAAAGGCCGATCAAAATTGATAAAGCGGGTCGTTTGGGATAAGGTTGCAGATAATACGTAATCCCGGACATTTTCGCGCGTGAAAGTGAAAATAAAACGAGCCGGATACGTTGATATCGGCGCGCTGCCAGAGCGCGAGGCTGTTTCGTCCTTAAGAGGCCATTCTCCAAGCAACCCACGCCATTGTCGTTCATCAATTCAAGTTTAGGATCCTACTTACCGAGGCAATCTCGAGCCATCGATTATCCGCGGGGGAGGGGGGGGAGGGGGAGGGGTGGAGGCGGAGAGAAAAAATTGAAATTCAGTGGAAAGTCATTTTTGTTTGAAGGTGAAAGACGAAGTCCCGGCGGAAAAGATACTGTTATGCCAAAGAGGATGATTGAAGTGGAATCGAGCGCGATGATGAAATTGACGTTTGAAATTATGTGAAATCAGGATGTTACTGCAACTGTTATCATTATTTTTATTATTCTGCCGTTGTATTATTGTTATTTTGATATTTTACTCAGTTATAGCTAAGTTACCTGATTAAAAAATCCTTTGATTCTTATTCAAGATTAAAAATCCTATTAAAATTTAATGAGGCATAATCAGAACTTTGTACAGGGTAATTTCCTATTGGAATTTTATTGAAATTTAGTATGAACAGACTGAGTAATAAGATTTAATAGGAGTATGACTTTTTAGTCAATAACAGAAATGTTTTAGAAGAAACCAATGGGTATATAACTGCCATTAATTCTTATTAAAGTAGTTGTACGTCTGACTAATAAGTAACAGTCTAATTAAAACCTATTCAGGAAGTTAATACAACATTTTAACAAGTTTCAATTCGTATATACCTTGGTTAAAGTTCTGATTCAATCTGGTTTATTTTATATAGGAATTTTAATCGGATTTAATAAGAATCAATGAACGTTTTTTTAACCATGGTAATGAAAACTATAGAACTTCTATAAAAAAATATTATACTTTATAATAGCACTGACATGAATTTAATTGTTAAATAAAATGTCTGCTTATAAAAATATATCGGATTATAAAAAGTATTTTTGTAAATAGCAAATGTAACTTTTCAGAATCAGTGGTGAGAGGAGAGAACCTTTGAAAGTTACGTCAGATTAAATCTTATGTTTAGTTACATTGATACAACTAATTAAAGTTCCCAATACAATTTTTCATTCAACTTAACACAAGAATTCAACTTTAAAGTGATTACTTCCATAGAACATTTGCTTTTATAAGTTCAGACATCCACCATAAAATGACGTGAAAGCTGACCTTAATATAGCAATGAAAATGCGCCGCACGTATTTTTAGCTGTAAGAAAAGATAGAAAGTAATGTCATACAAAGTATGATCAAAGACATCCTGGTCGTCAAACCCCGTCTTACGAGAAATTAAAATATCGCCTGATCAGGCTCTGATCTAGATTTCGTTTTCTGAATCAGGTCTCCGTCAGGCATCACGTTCATTGTCGTTTAATATCTTATTTTTATAACTGAAACTTCCATTTTAAGCACTTTTCTCCGCGATGATTTGTCAAGTTCAATTAAACATCAAAGCTCAACATTTCTGTCCAATAAAAATTACTATACCAGAAACTCGATAATTCGTACATTTCTACCTTTATCGACCTCGAAAACATTGGAAACCATTCTCCTAAGATAAAAGGAATAATAAATATTCTAATTATCCAAGTTTCTCTCTTTATCGAACTTAATCCTTATAAAAATCTTTCCTCGCCAAATTTGAATTGTAAAATCGTTAAAAAAGTTAAAATAATTCCTCGAACTATCGAGTTTTTAACGATAACCAATGCTTCCGCCTATCAAAGTTGCAAAAGAGTTTTATTTTTTTTTCTTTTTTGACAAATTAGACAAAATTCTTTCTAGCTTTTTAATTATTCAAGTTTGGATGAATCAAAATTCATAATCGAAGCCATAAATCAAACATAAATTTGAGCTTGAATTTGTTGGTTCGTGGCCACCCACCGCTTGACAAACCATTCATTCGACTCGAAACTTCAAAACAGTGCTCGAACGCTCGGATTCAATTAAAGAACTGGAGAATTGATCTTACTATTTGGCAGAGTCGTTGAGCTGATACTCGTTGCTTCTGCCGAAGCACTCTTGGACTCCACTATCGGCCCAAAGCCTTTTCATGGCTGCCAGAAGTTCTTCGCTAAAGGGCTCCGTATCCTCCATTCGCTGTATGACGTCGAAGACCATTTTGCCGTCCGTCTGAAAAAAATATGCAAAGTCATAGCTCCGAGTGAAACGTCACCCCACCCCTCAAACTTCATCCCCCTTTCTATTACCCTGCGTGACAGGGAGTGTCACCGTTTTGGAAACGAACGAAATTATTTATTTGCTTTTACCAACGATATTTCCGGCTGAAATACGAAAATTAATTTAAACGTGAGAAAACAAACGGACATTCCCAGGCTTTCCAATAATTTATTTGTTTATTTGCAAACTCTTCTCTTAGTCGTTAAATGTTGTTCAAATTAAACAAGAAAAACAAATTAATCTTTGGTAAAAATCATAAAACACTGTAACAAGGATGACTTTTTGTTAATTTACATTGATAAATCAAGGAAATGATTTATCAACGCACAAATTTACTGTTATAGATTGTAATTATAACTTTAATTTTTAATCTACAAGCTCGATCTAAGATGAAACTTTTTCTTCTTAAATATCCATAGAAAATTTATCACCGAGTATAAATATTTAGCTTGTATAAACTGGGGGAGAGTTTTACTAGTATTTGCTATTATATTTTATAACTTGGGGATAGTATGCATCCACAATATTAGATATAATATGATATAGTGACATTTATACACGGTGAGAAAAGATTAATAATAATTACTAACATTGTTAAGTTTTACTAAAGATTATTACTATGTACACTAAGAGAAAAAAATATTAATTTTTAATAAAAAGTTTACTAGTTTGACATTACACTTGCAGAATATCATATGGCAAACTAAATTATTAAAATTTAATAAAAATTAAGCTTAAATCAGTTTAATAAAAAATTAAGTTTGTCAAAAATTACAATTCACTTTATTCAAATTTTAAATCCCTTGATTTCCAATTTTTAATATCCTTTTTTTTTCCATATACTATACTAACAACTCACAAATAAATTTCATTCGGTATTACGAACATTTAAACTCCGAAACTTGTCATGTTGAAAATCGCAAAATGTAATTTAAAGTCACACATGCAAAGACCCCACACCACTTGAGCCAAATATAGTTCGGCCGTTCGTAAACGTCTCAATTCAATTTGTAGCCCGGCCCGAAGAATGTCCATTTCAATGAAAGAATTTCAATCTAAATTACAAGTGGTAAATACGACGGAAGGCGGACAAATCGTCACGCATAGCGGAAGGGTTCGGCCGCCCCGTCGTTCGCCCGGTTCCCCGGACGGCCCGTGTCTTGCGCCTTTGTGAAAAGATGAATAACACCGCGCGGCGCCCCCCTTTCTTTTTTTTTTCACGGCGCGCGAGCCAACCGCGCCTCGCGCCATCATTATCAGCTTTTCCAATGTCAAATACGAGGCGCGCGATTACCTTACGCTGAATTGCCATCTCACCTGTTGCAATCTTAATATTGATCATATCGCGCAAGATATAACTATCCATTGTGCGATATCAGTCCGCGATAAAACCCGTAGCCACACTTTATTGCCGTATGATTTGTCACGATTTCATCTTTGTTTTCGGTGAATGAAATGTTGATTTGAACGGACTCAATCTGTTGGATGGATTCGATTGGAATTGTAATTATATTTTTGCTTCTCCCCCCCCCCCCATGTCAAACGTTAATTAATGTCGCGTGAATTATTATTGCGCAACAAATTCAATTAATTATTTAACTTACGGGATAATTGGCTAATGATTTAATTGACCAATTAATTGTCAAGCTTTTTATTTATTTATTTTTTTTTTTTTTGGCGAAACACTGCATTGTTATTTCGCAATGGTTTATTCACTACGTCCGGTTATTTAGATTAATTTCAAATATTTGTTATAAAAACTCGCACGCAAATAAATAAAGCAATTGAATTGACGTCACGAGCTTGCGAATAAATGCGTTTATTGGTTGCAATTAGTGAATTAGGTGAAGAAATGTACGCGGGTCTGTTTATATTTTACGAATTTAATATGCTTTTGATTTGACGGGATTGAGTCCTGGTTGTTAGTTGAAATAAGTAAAAAGTTAATTAAAATGTTTATTGGTTCAAGTGTGTGCAATTTATTGTAAAGTTTTGCAAAATCTTTTCCCTTTTCTTAGTTCTATAGTTAGTTAATGAATTAATAAATTATAGTTAAGTAATTTTATCTCCAACCAATTTTTTTTTTTTATAAAGTTCCATGTTTTTTGATACATGTAGTACAAAAATTGGGTTTATTTATGTATTTCATAAAAAATTAATGCTCCAAAGTTTGATGTACTCAGCGATGCTGAATAAGTCAGAAAATACTTTGGGAACAAACAATGTAAAGAAGCAAGAAAAATTTTTTTGAAACTCACCTCTCTTTCAGTAGTTGAATAGCTAATATTCAAATTTGGCATTGCCCTGAGAATAGCAACTAAGGATTGTATCGTGTTACTGTAAACAACCGGCCTATATTGCTTAAAATCTTCAGGCGTAAATCCACTTTCGTGGATAATTCTGAAACAGAAGAGAAAACACTTTAATAAACAGCCTTTACCAATTTTTTTTTATCTACTAATACTTTTTTATTTATCTACTAATTTATCTACTAATACTATTTTATATTTGTATAAAAATAAAATAGTATTAGTACATAAATCAAACATCCAAATATTTTTTTTTTTTTGAATTACTCAAAGTGTAAAATAATTAAAATAGATATATTATAATTAAATTTACATTTTATAATTTTTTCGCACAGAACCTGATGGCAATGGGGAAAAGATAATGCCGAGTGTATATAAATATCATTTCGAACAATATACTTTTCTCATGAATTTTATAAGAATCTATATAAATTTTTTATCGATTTATAAGCATTATTATAAAATCTAACAGTCAGGTCGCGATATATTTTAGACATTTTGTCGATAAAATTTTACATTTAGTCGTCGTAAATCATATTGGTAGCATCTGATGGACTGTTCGTTCAAATAAAACTGATTTACATAACTGTTTGTGTTGCAATAAACTACCGTTTCCATTTGTGTGATACATTTTATAAACACAATAATTCTTTCCTCCACATTTGGTAACAAAAAAAAAAAAAAAATTAACGTTTTTAAATGTTAAAATTAATTCCTTCAAAACATTCATTATGCAAACAATCTTGAAAAATATTTTTTCTTCTATTTAAAACGAAAAGTCTGCTTTTATTTAAAAACTAACTTTTATTTAAACAGAAAACTTAAACAGTTTACACTGAACGAACAAAATTCAGCGCGAGCTTTATATTCTGCGTTGAGGAATATAACATTTCCGCCCTAGGGCAAGAGAGAGAGAGAGAGAAAGAACACGCCCTAAACAGATATATATTTAATTATATTCATATAAATATGATAAATATCATGAGTATATTCTAGCTTTATGCATATATACAACTATATTACTGTTAAAAACACTAAATTCTTTCTATTAAACAGAACAATTTTCTATTGCATTTCTCTCAGTGTACAAAACTTCCTTTTATGACTCTCCCTTCCACCTTCTAATATAAACTAAAATATAATAAAAATAATACAAGCAAAATAATTGACATGATTAATTAATTAAGTTTCCCATTGGAAACCTTTTGCATTAAACCCCTGAAATGACCAGGCGACACCGCGGGAATTAAAAAGGAAAGATTAAATGCCGAAACTACCCGAGATGGGATTAATTAAAGAACTTTTAATTCATTTCTATTGCACTTCATCAACATAATATTCTTCGTCGTCTGCGAAACGATTCGGCATTCTAAAAGTACAATCATCCGAATGTTCGACTTCAATGTGAAATCATAGTGGAAGGAAAGACTGGATCGAATGAAATCGGACGCCGTGAATGAAGAGCGCATTGACAATGAAACTTATAAAGAGAAGCATTCAGTGGGGAGGGCTTCTCGAAAAAAAAGAGACAACGACGAGGATGAAAGATCGCGTGTCTGGCTGCGAAACGGTTTTTTGGCCGCTTTGCGTCGGGCTTCTTGCCGTTGCGTTTAATAAATATCGATCAGCCGACGCCGTATGTACGCGTGCAACAGCCCAGGTAGAAATTTTGCTAGATTTTTGCTAGCAGTGGTTAGATACTTGCAAGTTTTACGCTAGGAATTCTATTCTAGATTAAATCGCAAGATGTTTGTTAATATTTTGCAAGTTTAACTTTTATAG
>JABFPN010006845.1:0-11030 GCA_022817305.1 Leptoteleia sp. ZL-2020 | reverse complement strand
AACGTTATCATCCCAGTACTGTGCCAGTACTGGCAGACAACAGAATCTGTACAGCTGCCAGTACAGGCAGTACGGCCGCCAGTACTGGGCCAGTGCTGGGCCGTATTGTAATTTCCACATGGGTAATGATTTAGACCCAAATCGATTTAAGAACATGATTAATTTTAACAAGTTCTATTTTTCATTTTCTATCCGAAATTTGACCATAAATCCTGCAATAATCAAATTTAACTGTAGCTAAATCTATGCCACTCGTAAAAGACGAAGACGTTTCGCAAATTTTTGGTCGCATCAATCGTAAATTTCCCGTAAACCGAGTAAAATTCTGCTAACGACCCGAAATAATTTTCCCGTGTAAATAATACTGTAAAACCTAAAAAGTTTGTTTCGCCTTATCTATGGAAAATCTTTTAATATGCTTAATTCGAGGGCGTATCAAACTTTCGCCTCCTCCCTCCCCCACCCCGGCCCGCTCAGATTTATATTTCTTTCTCGTTTCTTCCTTCCGCCGTTTCCTTTCTTTCCGTAAGAACTCTTTCGTGACAGGGAATGGAAAAACGGAGCAACATTTATGCACTTTGTTGATCTTGTCAAGAGACTTTAAATGAACACGAGGCTTTGTTATCATCGTGAATGAACTTTCGTCAGGGAGTTTGTCTTTTAGAAGTCTCCAAGAGGAGAATTGTCCTCGAACTTTTTGTTGGGAAGAGGGAAAGGAGCCTTTTAGAAAAACATTGGGGTTTCGGAAATTTAATTGATACTTTTCTCAAAGAAGTTTCCTTGAATTTTAAATGCTGATCAAATCAATGCCGACGTTTGATTATACATTTACGTTGATTGATTTTAATTTTTAAATTTAATTATATCAATTCTTAATCGCTCCGAGACAATTTCGTTTAAAATCGCATTATTTATGAAACTTGATTTTAAAAGTTTCGCTTTGCCCCGACGAAATATTTATAATCCAGTAATTCGATTATGCTCTTCGTATACCGTATATATGACAATTTGAACATAAATTAAAGTTAACTCTTTGTTAAATTTCAATAGTGAATGAAACGTAAATCGAAGTAATATAAAAAATTGTTGGAAAGATTTATTTTTTATCTGCACCCACATGCTGTACATGTTGAGCCAAGTCAAAATAAATCTTGTACTTTCTTAATTAAATAGTTTTTCGGTTCATCTGATTTTTCAATTAAACTTCATATCCAAGGAAGAAAGTTGGATTAAATATTTTAGCTTCAGGATGTTGTTAAAGAAATTATTATATTCTACTTTTGGAATGTCTCGAAGTAAATATATTTGTGCGGTAAAAATGATATAAATTAAATTTATAATTTATAAAAATGACAATCAATTTATAAGTATTTAAATTATAAGAACTTTTTTGTAATATTATTAAATATTAATACTGTTATTATGTAAAGAATAATAAACCTTTTTTTCAGTTATTAACATTGAGTAAGAAATATTAGTAAGATATTTTCAATAAAAAAATATTAATGATGTAGTTTTTCTTAAAATATGAACAGACATATTTTCTTAAAACAAGAACACTAATTGAAATTACAAATAATTACAATTCAATTAGTGTTCGATAATTTCATGAGAAACCAACTTCATTCGTCATTCATTTTGATAGATAAAAACTGCTGGATAAAAACTGCTTGGAAGTTAATTGAAAATACATTAGACGAACTTAAGAAAAATGTAGCGTTTTCATGAATTCGATCAGATGCGTAATCAGTAATCATTTGAAAGTTTCGTTTGTTGCTTTGTGAACTGTGTAGTTTTCGGCTTTGACACACCAAGTTTGCGGTCTAACCAAACTACTGTAACAGACTGTACTGAACTAACAGGACAGTGTGAATTGGAAGGGCGTCAACTAAACGACATCGCCTTCACGGAATTACTTTTAACAAATTCAAGTATTGTATCTGTCCGTTAAAAATTCCAAGAGCTTCAATTGACATGAAATTGAGTACAAAAGACGTGTTTAAACTTCATTTAAACCATACGCGGACTCCTATTTCACGAATAATTTGTTTTTAGACATTGTTTATTATACTCGAAGAAAATCTATTCTAATGATTTTTTATTTCATTCGCGTTGTACAATGTAAATATATTTTATGTAGACTGAATAATAATTAGAAAAATCAGTATGTTCGACTATAATTTTAAGAATTAAAAAATATTATAATATAAAGATTGAAAGCAAAATATTAATGTAAACATTTTTCTTTTATAAAAGATACTGTTTGTCTCATAAACGGTCTAGTTACAATATGGTTTATGAACATCCAACGAATTTTATAAAAATATTTGATATTACTTTTAAAATAATATTTTTTTCGTACCTTTAATTTTTGTTAGAGCAATCATATTATAAGCTATTTTCAAGTTAATTGATTTATGTATAAATTTACTCCCGACATCTGATATTTTTATAGGTTTTTACTTTCATTCTAATTATACATTTACTGTATTAATAATTTTCTTTCCATTTTTTCATCATTAAAAATTACCTGTTTACATAGTTTTAAAATAAATTTAATTAAAAATCCAAAAAAGTCTACTTATTTGTCACTGAACTTCGATTCGAACCAATAAAATTAATAAATTAGACTTTCGATTTATGCCTACAGATTTCACAAATCGTAACTATACTTTTTTATAGCATTTCAAAATCTCTTTTTTTTGGCACAATAGTATTCAGTTAAAATTGACATTTCAACGCAAGAATTCAAATTTTTTTTTTTTTATAAACAAATCTGCTTTACAAAAATTGTTGTTTGTAAACCGAAAAACGGTTTCCTCGTAAAAATTACTCACGTTCTATCGAATTTATAAACTTTCAATAGCCTGCAAAAAAGTCGTTATAACTGCAAAAGATATCTATTACCAGTGTTTTTATATATTGAACAATCAGACAAATCGAATCAGTCTGAAATCCAATCAATTCGATTACACTTTGATACTCGGAATCAATAAAACCATTCTCATCCCAGCTCCATTTTTCAAATCCCTATTGAAAGCAACAAATCGCCGGAATGAACAATTCCCGATAACTGCAACGTGTACACAAAATATCCTTAAATTAATGAGTTCACTTAGCACAATGTACCGGGGGCCAGTTTAAATCGGCAGATTTCAAAATGCTATCAGATTTTGCAACGAGCAAAAACAAGGTTGAACGCATAAAAGGCTTGCTGTTTTTTTTTCTCCTTTTTTTGACCTAAGTTCCGGGTTAAGCTCGCGCGAATAAAGCATAACGCCGAATGGTGGACTTGGTCGCGTCCATATTCCGCGTCCAGACTTTTACAAATGTAGTTGAACGCGGAAGCTTGCTGAATTGGTTAAGTGGCTTTTCCACGTGGCACTTGTAAAAATAGACCGTTGTCCGAGGCGAGCACAAAGGAATAGGTTTTGAATAGTCAGAAGAACGGGCATTGCCAAGTTTCAAGTAACAGATTATATCACAAAGGAATCCACATTTACACCGAGAAATAAGTTGCGTTAAAAATTACTATACCTTCCGACGTTGGAAAGATTATCGTCCATGATGTTTACGTGATTACTATACCAATGGAATAAAAACCCTAGTAAATTTAAAACCGGGATTACTCGTAACAGAAACCGGGCCCAAGGAAGGTTCAGTCAGGGTGTGCCCATGTTGGATATACATAAACCTGGCCTAGTCAGGACCTTTATATATGGCCTTCTCCGTAATGCCTTGCGAAGAGTAGTCTATAATCGGAGCTATAAAGGTCCATTTTAGGCATAACTATAAATACCAAAGATAACTTAAGTTTGACTTTGGCTTTTCAAACCTAGATAGGCCCAATATTGGTATTCCTGGGCATACCAAAAGACAATATAAAAGTGTTATTTTTTCTAAAATAATGCAATCCTGCTAGAAAATGTTATTTGGGGGCGAAATTGGGTCCTACCAAGGTCCAAGCTTGAATCTAAGAACGCCAAGACGGAGATAGGAATCATCCCGGTTTTAAAATCTACTAGAAAATCTTTGAATGACACAGTCAGGTTGTTTATATCTATATTGTAGAGTTGTCCGGAATTATTGAAATCATATATTACAGTAGTCAATTTTAAATTTTACTGTACCGTACATAAAATTTTACTACAATTGTATGGTAATATAGCAGACACTGAATTTCAGCATACAATTCCGAAGTTCGTTCTACTCGGCTGAAATTATTGTAAACAATTTAATTTCAACAATATAAGCGTAGCGCTGGATTTTATAAAGATATTTTTAGACGGAAATATCGACTGCGAAACAACATGTATTTTTAAAGTGCGACTGAAGAATCACCTAAACAGATTGAATCATATTTATATCCTCTCCACAATTCACCGAAGTGAGACAAACAAATGATAGTACCACTTGTCAATATTCTGGGAATGCCAGAATACGTGCCCTATACCCATAATCGTTACCCGCGTATCTTTCAACATCTTTCTGCTCGATGTGTTTGGATAATGCAAAGCAAATTATTTCCGAAACCAAAGATGGAACACCTTTCCACGGATTGCTAAATTTCGCAGATTTTAAACGCACATATTATTTTAATTATAAACGGCACGATTTAAATTAATCTCTTTTTCCCCTGGACGAATACGTCGAATTCGTCTGTAAAAATCCTAATTAATGATACATACGTTTGACCCCGACTAATAAAAACGTATATACTTTATAACATTTCAGATGCATTTGTGCAATATATATTGTCATTTGCGAGCTGTAATAATTAAAAGCTTGTGAATTGAAGGACTGGGAATAAAAAAGGAGCGAAAGAATGTGAGATACGTTGATTTAAAAGCGTTGAAAAATAAATGAAAGCATGAGTTATTTATGTGATTGTAATTCCGCGAGAGGAACGTGTTTTCGAATACATATCATTTCGAATCCATCAACAGCGCGCATATCAAATATTCAAATTGAGTATCAAAGGATTTAAGAATTCCAGCGAGCACTTATTAAATTCAATTTTATCAAAAAACGTTGTAGCAGATTTGCACTTTTAAACGTTAATAAATCTCCTTCGCGGTGGATATCGTTAAACTGCGTCGGCCCTGCGGGATTTAAAAAAACTTAAACAGTGAGAAAATAGTAAGCGAGTCGTAAAGCGACGCGCAAACTCTCGAGCTTGATACATAAGTGAAAGAAAACAATTTTATCGCCGAGCGAAAATGTGAAAAAATATGCATCCAATGTCGCAGTTAAAAGCAGAGATTTAAAACTTCCCAAAGCATCGTTTAATGGCGGATTATGTTTATACCTTAAATTTCGAGTAAAATCACGGAAAGCCATTTTACTCCATTTAGGGCGAATTAATTAATTACGATTCGGTTAACATTTTATGAGCAGTCTGCGCGACTGATGTTAATCAAGATTGCACCTCATCTGAAAAGGTGTTATATAGCGGGCTTGTCTATATGATAAAGCCGGAGTCGCTTTAAAACGAGAAAGCACTCCCTAAGGCCATTGACATCTGCAAAGATTGAAGCTTCGAATATCAAAATCGCAGCAAATCGAACTGTCAGTTCGCAGTCTAAGATTTGATCGATTCTGCGCTTGTTCACAATTTCTGTAAATATAATAAATACACGTGTAGGAGCGCGCCGAGAGAAAAGTTCAGCAAATATTACCCGCGCTTGTCACCTGACTTTGGTAGTATTCTTAACGTAAGGGTCAAAGTATTGGCTACCCGCCTCAAACATTATCGACGTATTGTTTATAATTTATCATGATACGCGTTGATTTATAAAATGAAACCAACAATGTTTATCGTATTATACTTTACTTTTTCTACCGATCCAGTAAAATTTGTTGTATTGAACTATAAATATAAAGTTGGTTTTGGAGTTGATTATGGTGCGATTCACTTTGTACAGTGAATTTCAAGTTTTGAAAATTGTTATTAGTTACTAAATTCAGAAAATTAAAATTTAATAAAATAGAAGAATAAGGCTACAACTAATATATATATATATATATATATATATATATATACTTGAAATTATTTGATTCATAACTGAAAATAGTTGTTGATTCTACAGTTTACAGTTGCTGAATTTCCCTCGGCGTATTTTAGCACAATTTTTGCACTTTGAGTGTAAATGGGCGAGAATTAATCACAAGTTATTAAACGTTATTATTACCGAATAGTTTATTGTGAAATTGGAGTAATTTGAGCACTTTCAGCTGAATGGTTTTGGATTTCTAAAAGTTACAAGTTATCTTGATACCAGCAATGTAATAAAAAGTTCCTGACATGTATAACCTTGATGATATAACTACTCTCGAAATCTGTTTCTGACGTCGATGTAAATTATAATGCCCTGGGGCTTCGCTGCTCTCGAGATCCGCGGTTAACCGGCAATCAGCATCGCTATTGAGGTATATTGATCAGCTGGCCATCAAGCTCGTCAGTACCTTAGCTCCGAGCACTTTACTGCAACGACTAATATAGACATCGTAATACGTTAATTGCTCCGAACCAGTCCGAATTAATACAAACACGCCATATTTTCCAAATCGCAGAACACAACTTGCCATTCCTAATTCTTACAACTCGAAATCAGGAATTACAATTTCACATCATCCTTTTCCAGGTTTCTCAATACCTCCCCCCTTTATTTCTTCTTCCTTGTTCACCTTTAATTTATATCGAACAATAAAACACTCGCAACATTATATCGTAGGGAATTGAAATTTATTATTGTCACATGAGATCGCTGTAAAATATTCGTCATTCCACACTTGTCTGATCTTCTCTCATATTTATATTGCAACGTATCTCATTTTTATCTATCGCGCACACGAAAAGCGACTGAAATATGCTGTAATTTACTGCCTTGTGTTTGTACTATTAATAACGCTTTTTAATCAACATTTGTTCATTAATTATACACAAGCCAAACGTGTTCGTTCTTACATGCCCTCGGTATAACTTGTAAGTCACAGTATAACTTGCCGCGCGGCAGCATGAATCAAAGTTTCTATTCACATTAGCATATAATTCTTCCTCAAATAGAAATTTGACTACATTTTCCGATGTAATGGTACATCAGGCACGTCACACCGTACCGTAAATCCCACAAGTACCCTCGGAAAAGTTGGACAATAATAATAATTGAATTATTTTTTTGAGATTGAAATTAATTTCTTCTTGATTCGATCCTCGGAACGTTCGAATCAAGCTGGTGCTTATATGGGATTTCGAAAATAAAAAAATAATACGAGTTTATTTTACCTCGTTAAATTTTAAATGCTTCATTTGGCACACGTGAAGTGCAGCAAGGAAATGATATTTTTGTAGGACAAAGGGTAATAAACTTCTATGGATTTCGTGTATAATTAAGATAATAGTCCTACTTTGTATGCGTTTATAATGGTATTTTTATTTTCGTATAATTGAGAATTTAATTTCTATATCAACGAATTACATAACTCAACTTTTTTTTTATTTTATTCTATTTATTAAACATGGAAATATTAGTACTAATCATTAACTATAATACTTTGCATTTACGTATCGGAGGGATAAAAGAAAATAATATAGGTAGAAGGTTTATTATATACACATACATACTCCTATTATATAAGAATATGATTAAAATAATCAGTCAAGTTTTATAATCCAATTTAAGAAATTCAGCTCAACTTAATTGAATTAAGTTGTGTTTCAATATCAAAATATTGCTTGTTTTAAATTAATTGAACGTGCGTAATAAAATAATAATTTCAAATTTAAATCAGTTCCTAACCACAATCCACAATGCACTGACAGAAATATATGTATGGCACAAGTATACACATGCTTAACCTAGCTATATTATATGTTTAAAAAATTGACAGGTACACATATACTTCTGAAAGGTATGCATATGCCTATAAGAAGCATACGAATACTTGAGGAAAGCATTTGAATTTATATCATAAATATACACTTAATTTACACTAAATATAATTAGACAGATAATCTTAAACATCCGTGTAATGCAAGCCGTTTCTATCAGTGTGTAACCGACAATATAGTTCACAATACAAAACAATACAAAACCTATTATACAATTCCCCGGTACATCAAATTGTTTAGGTTTGTAATTGATAGATTCGATGGAAATATAATGACGAAATCGATTTTCAGAAATGGAGTCATTTATACTGTAAAAGCAATTCGATGTTTCAAAACAAGCGAAATTAAATTTGGTATTTAATTCGAATAACAATTTCAATTATGTCAACTAGTTATATTACACTGTTTACTTTCAAATATATGTAAACTCAAGTATTAATTCGCACAATGTGCCAATTATAATAGGTGCCAGGATATTATGGACGATACGTACACGTGCGTGACATTTTTTAACATTTTTTAATTATTTGTAAACAAATCACATCAACATTTTTACTATCATTAACTATGACAAGTTATTGTTATTTTATAATCTATACTACTTTATTCACTGAATACTACGAACAGATGCTTTTGTAAAAACATATTCCTACGAATTTACTGTTTCTAGTGCAAAGAAGTAGTCTAAATATACTGTTAGTTTTTATTTATTTTTTTTCTCGTTTCTTTATAATTATAATTCTCGTAATAAATCATATCAGATTTGACGAAACATTTTTAAATAAAGCATAGTAAAATATTTGAGAAACATGATATTCGTTTTGAAATTGCGTTATAAAGAACACGTGAAAAGTCTTCCTTATTCTCACTTAATTATAATTGCTATTATTTTGTTTTATACTTCTAGATTATTATAAGTTTTATTTGATAATCATAAGTTTAACCCTAAAAAAATATATACCAGGACTACTGCTTAGCCTGGAATATGTAAATTTGTAAAGTATTTATAAAAATCTTACAATTTTGTATAGAATAGAATTTCTAGCGTAAAAATAAACCTGGCTAAAAACAATGATCAATGAAGAAACTAATCGATCAAATTAGCAAGCCAATTAGAAAAATGAACAATTTCGTTGCTCGCCACAACTTTCCGTGGGTTATTCGTCTTAAAAGGAACGCAAACTTGGCGAATGCGAAACACAAACGACTACGTGTGAAATCGCAGCCGCGGAAAATTAATATTAACGTATTCAGGCGCAATCCCTAAAGCAATCAATCAGTTTGAAAAAGTTGAGCGCACTAATAAAATTTATTACAGCGCAAAGTTGTTCCGCGAGACAAAAATGTTACGCCGCCAGCTGATTCCGCCGCGGTTCAAATTCAAATGAACGTATTGCTCGCAATTGTCTCGCGTTTCACTTCCGAACGTCATTTGCGCCCCGCGAAACTTTGCACGCACGGATTGCCGAAATACCCGCGGAATTTTAATCCCGCTCTTGGCTTTCGCGGAGATTTACAAAGTGACGGAACGGTAGCTTGGCGAGCGCGCCGGAAGTGCGGTCACGTCGCTCTTTTTTACAGCGTAAATTATGATTTTGCCCGGCTTTAACTAAATTGACGTTCTTTAGCTGGCGCTGACGAGGAAAAAAAACGACTCGACCATCCTTGACCGTAATTGTAATGCGGCAACGCGATTCGCCATCGGCCAAATATTTGACCCAAGTGGAAAAGTCTTCGGTCGAGCGTTACGCTCTTTACGCGGGATTACGCGTATTTTTTTTTTTTCTTTTTCTGTTTTTTATTCTTTTCATTCGTACCTCGCCGACAAGTAGGCAGTACGTTAAGTCGAAGCGCACCACGGGGCTTTCGTGATGAATTTAAAATTAGCTCGGGAGCCTGAGCGTTATACAACGCGTCGGCCTCTCCACATTGTTTAACTTTCTACTTGAATTAGCTCATGTATATCACTAGCTTACACATTATTCTCCACAATCCACTTGTATTCGACGTTTACATTTCAACGATGGCATTTACTAATATTTAAACCTGCTTTCGCTGCCAGACTCGATAACCGCATCGTCGCTCTTGAAAATCGCAAACTCATTAATTTCGTCCCAAGTCTCGTTACTTGACGCGTCGCGCACTCACAGAAATTTTATCAATAGTTACTGCGACTTTTATAATTGCTTATAATGTGGTATAATTTTAAATTAAAATATTAGACAAATATATCGTTATTGAGAAATAAAACTCGTTACTTCACAGTCACCAGAAGCGCATTTAAAACAAGTAATTTTAACGTCGATTTGGTGTCAAAACCACCGTTCGATTAATATGTATACCTAAATTATTATAAAATATAGCAGCAACTACTAGTTTCTCTCCATTAATATTTAATTTTATCCGCTAATATACATAATGCGAAAACTGTATCATTATATTATACAGAGAGTAATTGCATTGTAACGATGTATTGTATTGCAATAATATTAGATAATATCATGTTAACATTGGTACAAACTTCGAAAAGATTATTGCTCGAGTATTAAGTTTCCTCGATTTGATTATTGCACTCTAAAAGATATCGTGCATCTATCAATGGATTTCCGCGAAAGGCAATTAAAACTTTTATTCTCATTACATTCGATCATTTTCGAGTAAATTGATTACTTAAACTACATCCGATAATGTTTGCCCGGTTAACTGATAAATAAGGCGATGCAACCGTTATACGCGAAAGAAAAGAATTTCCAAGTGCCCTAAAAATATGACTAATCTCTCGAGAGGCAAAAATTTATCAAATTGCACCCCATCTGCAAACGATGGCACATATATCCTCGTCAATGACTTCTTGAAAGCTATCCATATTTGACTTCGTTACGAAAACGCGATTCCGTAAAAGCACGTGATCGCCTTACGTAATCGTCCAAATGACGTTGCATTTGTCTTCCCCTCCCACGCCGGCAAAGAGGTCAGCCAAAAGAGGGCGCCAGCGAGTAATTCCATTTGACACGTCACGGCGATTGAGTTTGCATTTCTCATTTTTATCGAAAACTTAGCCAACCTTCGTCCCTGCCACAATATAGCCGAACTTGTTTTCAAACACATCACCTGTCCTCCCACCTCCCCTCCTCCCCCC
>JABFPN010006844.1:0-11034 GCA_022817305.1 Leptoteleia sp. ZL-2020 | reverse complement strand
AAATAAGTATGGTTGAATCACCCATACTTTAAAATATAAATTAAATAAATTATCAAGTTGTTGTAATAAAACATTTATTACCCTACAAGTATGGCTGGATTTTCCATACTATTTTTTTCAGTGTAAATAAACTTTATCCTTGCGTGAGTGCGCCATAATTATTTTTTGTTTACTCGTCTGATACAAATCAAAAAGCCCATCCCCATTTGTACACCAGCCTTCAATCGATAGCACCTCCCTGGATCATGTCTCGCAGTTTATTTGTCATCGATGAATTATATATGAAATACAACCGTGGAGTAGAAACGCTACAAAGAAGGAATGCAATACTTTTTTTCCGCGACTTTTCCTTTTCCAGCTGTCGGAAGGAAAAAATGCGCGCTCCCTTTTCTCCCGCGCTTTTCTTTATTTCCCCTTTCTTTTTCTTTTTTTTGCTTTACTTCTTTTTCTTCTTCCCTTTTTTTTCCTCGTTTCTCGTAGCGGATTTCTTGTTTCCCGGGATGATTATCCGACGTGTTTCATCGTCTTTTCAAGTGCGCCCGGAGAGCAGCGAACGTATCTCCCTTTCGTAGTCGTTTCACTCTTGACTACGGTGACATCTTTGATCATGAATGTTTCGCAAAGCATGCTATTCGCATAAGGCGCCCTGGCCCCTCCCGCCCACGCCCCCTCCCGCCTTGTCGTCTTGAATTTGAATAGAATCCCGTCCCTTTTGAAGTCCCGTCATAGAGACCGAACATTGACCACTGCTCGTCTTATTCGCTTGCGTCATCTTTCACCGATTGCATAATTCCACGCTTGCTTAATCATGGCGTATGAATTTTAATCAAGTGTTGCCGAGGTAAAACTAATTTTTCCATGTTAGTCTTTGATTCTTTTGCGATAAAGCGTGTCATTATTTGGGCGACGTATTACGTCGACGACTCCAAACTGGTCCATGTGTCGATTTACCATTTTTTTTTTTTGAAATTGAACTGTCGAAAATTCAACGATATTCTATTTTATGACTATTCTCAATATGCACAAATATATTTTAATTTGCAAGGGTTTTAATAAATGGTTTATGAACAGTTCACTAAAGTCTAACCAGTTTTCTAAAATACAATTATCTGAACAATTTAGCAAAAATTGGAACTCAGTTTACTAAAACTTGATATTATTTTGTACATTATAATATATTTTCTCGTCGTGTATTAGAATAATTTTTTATCAACCTTGCCAGGTTTTTTGCCGGGGACAAAACGACGAGTGAAATTGCGATGTTCTCTTGGAAATAAAGTTAATTATATGATTGTGTTGAAAATTTAGTAAAATATATTACAGTTATTGCTAATTACTAGAATGGGCATAAAATTAATTAATTTGCACTGTGCAGTACATTAGTGAATTAGCCCAGTTGTAATTAAAGTTAAGTTTTGTCGCTTGGATTGCATTGCTTTTAACGTCAAGTTACAAGGGTGTACGTGAATTTGAAAAGTCGAAAATTAACTAAATGAAAGGAAGAATGAACGAAAGAAAGAAAGAAATTGAAGAAACGTTGCGGTTTTATGGCATGACAACTTTTATTTGGTTAATTTAGGGTAATGAGAATTAATGCGATCTTTAATTGAACTATAAAATGAAATTTATTTGTCGAACTACACAATTTTTTATTAATACAAAATCTCTATTTATTTGTCGCCAAAAGTGCAAAGAAATATTGTTTTTCATTTGTTTAATAGAAAAAGAAACCTAGCCGATTTTAAAAGAATAAATAAATACATTTTCTTCTTAGGGAAATTAAATATTGAAGTAACAGAAGTGAAAGCACATTTTTTCTGCCCAGTTTGAATTTTTGACTATTTTTTATCCCACCTTGAAGTATATATTATAGTGTTTTTAAATTTCATAAATATCAAACTTTCATCGTGAGATTGTTTACCTAAAATTCATCAGCTTCACAGTTCATTAATTTACCCAAAATTAATCAACACACGAGATAAAATTTATACAAACACACATTAACAATTTTAAGCAATTGGAACTTCGACAAGCATTCGTGTATTCCCTTAAGGTTACATTATCGAGGTCATTGCAATGCAGAATTGTAATTTAGACTAAAACAATCTCCGAAATTAATCCCCGCCAAATGATTGATTCGCCCATCCATTGACCCTTCGATCCGGCTCCGCGCTTTTTCCATTGTTTATCGGAAGAGTGCTGTTAATCTTATTAAATCAGTCGCTGCCCGGTTTTCTTCTGTGGAGCGGGGTAAAAAAAAAGGGGAGAAAAGGCCAAGCGACGCAACAATCGAAAACAACGTTTCTTCTTCTTCAGGAGTTGCGGAGTTCTTATTTCACTGCGAGGACTTTGGATTTAAGACGGATACCCTTGGCCTGGCCATTAAATTACCACGGCCATTGATTTTCTCGGCAACTGCACAGTAAACTGACAGATACCGCCGGGAAGAGGATAGGTGGAACGGATTCGCGGATTAAAAGCTTAAGGGTCGTCGCTGTCTTGCGAGCCTCTCAAATTAAAAAGTTTCAGGAGTTGTTTTTAAGTCAACGAAGCTGCCGCGGGAGCGAGGCAGAGGGCCAAGGGAGAGACGGAAACATTACGCGGATTGGTCACACGTACACAGCGTTCTTGCACCGCTTACAAATAATATTTTCAAGTGGTTATATTGTGGGGATCGTCATTTCCGTTGCCCTCGGTTCAACGAGTCCATTCAATTAGAAATATTATATATTTCTGTTGCAGAGGTTGATATTAGCCATAGGAATATGGATCCTGGAACATATTTATAGTATACAATTAGAAGAGATAAATGTTATAAAAATAATGTTTTTGGAGAGATTTTATAAATTGTATGCGATTTCTCCTGGCTGAGGTGGTTAAAAAATCATGAGAGCATGGATTTCACCGAACAGTTACTGAGTGTCGTGCTTTGGGAGGGGGGTATATATGTAACGGAAAAACTGAAGCTGAGATTTGGAGCCGAAGAACGTCTGACCTGAAAACAGATGTCGATTCTACGCCGTGTATTACATTTATTTTGTAAATCGAATCTCGCGTTCCGTTTATATTACCGCGAACAAATTGCAGCGGTGTGAGGTACCTCAATGATCGTACCCACTTCTTGTTATTTCTTTTAAGTTTGGTATACTTTTTGTTACGTTCATTTGTATCATTAATATTTCCAAGTATTGATCGTATAAAAATTCCAGTTGTCAAAAATATTCAGAAATTATTACCGTTAATTAATTAATTAAACATTTATATTCAGGATAGAAAGTTGAAATGGAATTTAATTTCAGTTCACATAAATTCAAAGAAATTATTACAAAATAAATAAGTACGTAGAAATATATAATATCGAAAACAATGTGAAGTAATCTACATATCACAATTCAAAATTGTTCAAACATTAAATTACCACGTTGACTATCTGGCCTGTTGGATGAGCAATCTAAATTGTAATTTTATTTTCAAATGAACGCATAATATAGTACACGTCTAGTAGCCATAATTTCACTGTTATTACGTTTACCTCCACCTGCTGGTGAATGCTGGTGGACTTTGTTGAATTTTAAATGCACTTTTACATATTTTCATGTACGTGCATTTCAATATGAATAGTAACAATTATTGATTGTTAAAATGTTTAATAACGAAATCTAATAACATATGTCTGTTTTAGTTTATTTCAATCTTCATTATAGGGAAGTGTTAGAATGGATCTACTGGCACGACTCTGGTACAGTACAATGAACCAGATTCTGATAATCAGATAGGTTTATTATATTGATTCAAATTTGGTTATCAAAAAAAAAAAAAAAGATATAAAACAAATATAAGACTTGTTAAGTATAATATTGGTACCAAAGTTGAACCAGACTCGTGCCAGTAATGTTAATTGAAAAAATGTCTGGGCTATGTACCCTATAGTCCAGTACAGATTTACATTGGTTCTACATTGGACCAGTACTGGTAACTCTGGTATTGATATTATTGGGCCTGTAGAACATAATCTATAGGATTATAATTCGACTGTAAAACGTAGAAATGTTTGTTACCTAATTCGCGAAACACGCGGTTCGGACTGTTTTGAAACGTCGCGTAATCTTTTTACTCGCCAATCTTGCTATCGATCAAATTCATGTTTCTGTTTAATCTTGCACCCGGGAGGAGGGGAGAAGTTTCAAGATGAAACGAACGTGTTATTTTTTCCGGTTTTTTTTCCTCCTTTCTTTCCTTTTTTGTTCAATTCAATCTTTCTGTTGCGCTGGCCCTTAATTCTGGCTAAAGGGACTTTTCAGCTTGGGAAGAATGTTTTCATTTTGCTCCACAAAAGGCACGTAATCGCATTACACAATGCTGCAAAAATACTTAATCGTCTTGTAATCATCCGGTCTTGTTTGCGCCGCGCTCCGAAGTAAGAAGTACGTCGATCGTGATTAAAGTTTTCATAAATTAGCATTGTCAGTCGAGTATTAGGAAAAGCATCTTGGAAGATAAATGAGACTGCCAGTAAGGTTGACATTTCGAAATGTCACTGCGAAATTGATGTAATTTGTAATTGACAAACATAAAGCAATTCGTAGCTCCCGAGGAAGGATTCAATTTAACATCTCACAATATAATTGTTTAATTTACTTTGCGTGTGATTTTTTAATTTTAAAATACGATTTGCGCCAAATTTATTGAGTAATTAATTATATTCAATTGATTTCTTTGTCCCATTTTTATTCATTCTATATTAACTTTATTTTAATAAATAATTAAATGAAATTATCGAAACATAGAAAGTGCATTTATTATACTAGGAAGTTGTATATTTCAAAGAAAATATGAATTAGTATTACTTTTTATTCAGATTTTACAATTTATGATAGTTAATCTAATTATGGTTTAATATTGTTAGAAATACTTGAAAAAATAATTCAATAATTTTAACTCATTTCTATAATTACAATTTTATAAATCACGAGCAAATTTTGTGTATAAATCAATCAGTCAAATGTAATTAGATTTTACGACAACTGAATTATTTGAACTGAAATTAATATTATCAATCATATTCTATATTAGATAATGATCGTTAATTTCTAAAATGCATTATCCGGTCGATCAATTAAGTTCTTCAATTTCGTAATACATTTGCGTGGAATTATTACCCAGAAAGTAGTATATTAATGGCACTTTACTTTGTATGTATAAAAAAAAAGGAAAAATACGAAAGGAAAACAAAATAAAAAGAACGCCTTTTACCATGTAAATGGCTTTTTAGCTTTTATCTTTCCATTACTAATAATATATTTTTTATTTGTTTCTTCTTTCAATTTATTCTCCTCGTCGCAACAAATTTCCCTCGCGTAATTATAAAGTATGACTTTAACAGCGTTCTTGTATAATTGTCAGCTTTTAATAAAATAATTCAGTCATCAAAAATTTTAATTTAAAATCGCGCCGGCGAGACTTTTGAATTTTCGAAAGCGGACCATTGGCGGGCGAAAGAGCTGACACTTTTTGAAGCGTTCGGTTGAGAAGTTCCGTCGCGCTTCGAACATTTTAATAAATTTGCAGCGCACATTATTTTGCCGGCCGCCGCGAAATTAGATTCATTATGTTTGCCGACGTGTTTCCAATAACTTAGCCCGGAGCGTGCGGGCGCGCGTCAAACGTTCGTCATTTTCGCGTAATCGAATTTCGCAGATTCGGCCGCGAAACGCGACTCGGCTTCAAAGATGCGTAATAATTGCCGCCGACTGCAGGATGATTTTAATTAACGATAAAGCGCAATCGTTGCACTTGGGGTTTTAATCTCAGCAATTCCTCTAATGAAAATCAAATATTAATATTATATTATTCCGCGTGTTCCATTGATTCGATCGCTTCAACGGTTGAAATGCAAAATTTCACCGGTACTTTATTAAATGGGAACAATGGTGAACAAAATGATAATTATCGGTCGAATATTTTGCTGCAATTATTTGTTTGCCGAGGTAAAATTTGTCGCGGCTGGGTTAATCAAATTGATAATTATATGGAATTATTGCGTTTGATCGCGGTATTTTTTTTTACTCAAATATTGCACGATTGTCACTTAATTAATTAAAAATTTTATTGCGCGACGTTTCATTTTTAAGTAATTAAATAATATTATGCGTATTGTGCGCGGGGAGGTGCCGAGTTAGCTATTTTTTTTTTTTTTTTTATATATTGGAAATTATATAATTGATATTGATTAACTTATATACTATCAATAAGTATTTAAGAGAAAAAAAGTCTAGAATCAATAATAAAAAAATCAATAATCAATAATATCTATTCTTTCTAATTTATCAGTACTGACAAAATACTGATTTTTCTACTTGGATACTAGATACCTACACCAGTACTGCACCAATACCAATCATACCAACATTTTTATGCAAGTTGATTTATCATACTTTATCATAATGCTGACAAGACGAACATTTCCTTCGATAATAATCATTTAAATTAAAACACTTCAAAACCATCATCTCCATATAGTTCAATCTACATTTTATTTACACTGCTGGAATGAATATTTATCTTTGTCGAAATAATTATTAATTTTTGAGCCGTCATTGACGGCAAAGTTAATAAGTATTGAAAAAAAAAAAGTTGATTTAACTTTCCCAACGTACATTTCAATTACATTCTACGAGAAGGCATATTGACGTCAATTTCACACCATCGTTTTGCCACTCGCGCACCGACCGTCCATAATTTTGAACCGTCTGAAGTGCTCTACAGCCGCACTGCAAATAAGACAATGATAGAGACTGGTTTTTTCTCGTTTCCGACCTTGTTCTTAGTGCTTTCGCAGACTCGGCAGTCCCATTGCAATCGGAAAATGCACGGCTCCTTCCTACTTCTTTTTTTTTTTTCAACATTTTATTTATTCGGGACATCCCTTGCCCCCTACCCTCTCGCTTAACTTATACCCTTTTATTAACTTTACTTCTCCAAATATCTGCCTGCCAGCTTTGGCCGCGACTTTTTCCCCCCCTTCTAACCGGCACCGACACAACGTTACGGAAAAAAAAGTGTGGAAATGGTCGAGCTAATTTTCAAGTCTATTTCCATTGAGCTTTTTTCATAGGAAATTGACCCAAATACGATTTTTGGCGGTCAGCTCAACTTTCGCAGGGGTTTATCGTTGTAAAAATTGTTTGGTCTATTCGGCAATTTCGTCGGGCATTTTAGACGAGTCATTAAATGTTTTCGGGAAATCGGTCGGTCCAAAGTTGTTCGCGGTACAGAATTTTAACGGTAAATAATTAAAGGGAAATCAGTAAATCAATGAAAATTCATTAATAGCAAATGTAATTAAAACGTGATACGCGGATGCAGAGGCATATTCGATTTCATGTTTTACAAAATGGCATCCAACTTCCCGCTCTTTCACGATCCCTGTACAATATTCCTTTTATTCTTCTTTTTTTTTTCATTTTAATCGACAAGATTTTAATACGTAAAACATTAATAAATATTGAAACGAGCGAAATAGTTTCCATTTGGCAAAGATGGAGTGGAAATTTTTCTTTTTTTTTTTGTTAATAATCGCAATCCGTCTCTAATTATCATTTTTCTTCAAATATCCACCGCGCCTTTGTGGATTATTATAATAACCCGTCGGATAAGCCCTAATTAAACATTACCTCGTGATTATTAGCCATCGATTTTCAGCCATTGTTTCCCCGGCCTCATTAATTGTCTCGTACCAATCTTTCCCCTTGACCTATTTTTCGCGAATCCCAAGTTAAGGTAATCGACTTAGACGGCGAACTTTGTCAACTGAAAAATGGATTACCATAAAATCCGCGTTTACTCTACAACAAAGCAGTTTAAACGCATCACGCGACATTTGACGTGGGTCAGACGCACGCCCGGAATGTTCTCATTAACGTCATTAGTCACGCTGCGAAATCGAGTTGTTAACTTTCACAGCCCCGGCACCGTAATTACGTCATTAAGAGTTTTGCGGTCCTCCGTCGCGCTGCAAATCCGACGCGCGGCCCTTTTATTCCCATCGCTCGAATCCACTTTCCGCCATATTTACGGAATTCTTCTTCTTCTTTTTTTTTCCGCCCAAAAACACCTGCAAATCCTATTTTTAGTTTTAAATTAATCCGCCGGTGGTGCGCCGTTAATCCCAGCGCCATCTGGTGAATCTGGTGAGCGAATGAAAGAAGAGAGGTAAAAGGGAAAATGAAATTTCGCGATTATACGAACTATTTGTATTAATTATTTCCCTTTTTGATGATGAAAAGTAATCATTCGCAGTCGACAAATGTGTAAACTAAAAAGCATTATAATGTATTAAATAAATATGCGCGCTGGAAAAGAGTTGGAGCAGGAATTACTGTACCGTGTAACAGCGTTGATGTAAAATATTTTGTTGTGGTATTTTAATAAATAAATTGATAGTAGAAAAAATTGTAGGACGTTTACTAATACTTTAATATTTGCCAAGTAATTATGATTTTCGAAAATAACTTTACGTCTTTATAGTGTTGTTATAAGGTATAGTAATTATTGTCCCAACTTTTTACTACGTGTGTATAGTAATATTATACCCTGCTTCGTAATAAATTTAAAATTCCAAGCCAGTATAAAGTATTAACATTGAGTTAACGAATCAAATTTTCACATCAAAGGTTGGTGTTCAAATCTTGGACGAAGAATTTTTTTCTTTCATTAAAATTTATTTCATGCCACTACAATACCAATATAAACAATATCAATAGTAATAATTTATAACAGTAACATAAGGTCGAATCACAATTGAAACGAAGAATTCCTACCCTGAGAATTAATTCTCTCCCAATGTCGACCTCTGAAAATTTCATACGCATTCGGCGTCGAGCACTGGATACCAAACTCGACGAACGAGCGCCAAAATTAGCGGTTTTATCTATTCATAATTACAAAAGCGATGAAATGAAAGCAATAGGAGCCTTCCCATTTTCTAACTGCCTGACTCCTACTTATTATTACTTGAATTGACTCGACACAATCGCGGGCGTAATTCAATGACGATCCACCAACATTCCGACTACAATGTAAATTTGCGAAGATAATGACGCGTCCAATTATCGCGCGACTCAATTAATTTCAGGCGCGTGCATCTTTCTTCTTTTTTTTTATTCCCATTCAATTCCAACACGTCCGACTGTTAATCCGGGGACTTCGTCGATTTGTTAAAAATCATCTCATCAGCGCCCATTTCGTTAGGAGCGCGCGATTCGTCGAGCCGTAAAACAGAGACCGTCTGGACTAAATTGAGCGAACGAAAAGCGTCGACCAATCGAGGATAGAGTTGAGTGGTGAGAAGATACTCGAGGAAGCGGAGAGAGGTCGAGAGCGGGAGGGAAAGAGTGGGAAAATGGTGAAGGGCAATGGGACAGAGGGAGAGGGAGAGAGGAGGAGGCCGAAATAATGGGACGGGCGAAGTGCGATCGAGGGATCAGGGAAAGGGGGGAGGGGGGGGCGGTTGTTTGGGGCGCTGAGAACAGACGTCTCTGGGACGAGACAAACAATTATGGGTCGTCATCATCTGCGAGCCAAGACGGTATCAAATGTTGTATCTTCTTGCCGGTTGCTTCTCTTTGCCCTTTCTTCGTTACCGCGCCGTCTCGAGGCTCTTATTTTATTCCCTGACTTTGCCGTGGTAGGGACTGGAACAAGTGTGGAAAGCAGCAGTGATAATGTATATTATTTGAACCGCAACGTGATTCGACCTCTAATATGATTGCCACGTTTCCGCAAAAAGTCAATAATATTTATGAATTCTCTTTTATTAAGGATAGGGAAATTTCATATTTTTTCTTGAAATAGTTATTGATTTTAATTAATACAGAGATGATTTTATTTTATAATTTGTTCGTTTGGAGTTAAAATGTTAAATAGATGTATTTAGTATGAAATTAATTTTCAATTGGTTCCAATACCCAATAGGAAACGTTCGAATAGATCAACTATTAATAATAGGAAAAAATTATTTTTCAACTTCTTTTGTTAAAGAAAGTTAGTGAGAGAGAATATGTGCATTTCAGTTTATGTATTTTTGAATAATGAGCATTATTATTGATGATTATTTAGTTTTATTTTAATTATATGAAAGTAGAATTTTACTCAATTAATGTAAAGTTATAATACAATGTTGTAATGCTTTTTGGATTAGTGGAAGGATTGGGAGTTAATCAGTCGAAGTGGCTTAATTTTGGGCCAGTGTGTAATAGGTTTAGGTTCGACTCGAGATTTAGTTAACTTTCGTGTTTGGAAATTTGAATAATGAGTTTACCTTACAAAATAGAATTAATAATTATTTATTCAGGATTTTGTACAATTCATGCTAAGATAAACTTATCCAAATTATAAACAGATTAAAATACATAAATATATGATTTGAAACAATAACATCAAATCTTATTTTAACTTTATTTAAATATTAAAGCTACTTATATTAATAATTCTCTACGTTGAGCTGTATTATTCTTATAATAGTTTGAAATATCATACATTAATCATCCGTCAGATGTTATTATTCTTGTCTATCAAAAGGAGTATTTTTGTTAGTTTAAACACTTGACCGAAATTATTTATAAAAGAGAAACTTTGTAAATATTAAAAACTTTACAAGCTGCATAATTAAATTATATTACATTTCATGAATATAATTAAACATTATATATTTATAATTTGTCCTACTGTAGAGATTTTCTTTTTTCTGCAGCCTTGTTTGAGAGAATGATTAGTACCATGCAAGCAAATTTTATTTAGTTTTAATATCCAGATAGAATTAACTTAATATAATCAACCAAATATAAAGTACAGAAATATAACATTCTATTATACATTATCTTGGATTAAAACAATCGTACAAATAACTACACGGAAAAAAAAGTTTCAAGAGCACACCTAAATGTTTATATGCACTATATAAACAGTATGGTAATATTCGGAACACCTAAATCAGTATAGATACCGCAACCAGACTCGTTTAATAGATTTCATTTG
>JABFPN010006843.1:0-11034 GCA_022817305.1 Leptoteleia sp. ZL-2020 | reverse complement strand
ATTACGAAAAAAAATTTTTCTTTATCCTATATGATCCATATATGAACATATATGTTTTTTCTTAATCCATATATGACCATATATGTTTGATTTTTACTAGGGAACATAGATCTAAATAATGTTATAAAAATAATATTATCTGTCATATTTTTATTAGTGAACCTTTATATATTTTAAATACAACAAAAATACATTACTTAATTGAACAAATGAGCCACTCCATCAAATATTTAATCTGAGACAAAACATCCATAAAAAGAAGAGAAAAAGGTAAAACATACATAATGCCGCAACATGTGCTCGGAGGAAAAAGTTGCGCGAACGTCTTATTGAAATTTACATGTCGTAAAGAAACAAACGTGTGACACACGCGGGGTAATCTGGCGATGTGTCGTAAATGCAGTAAAAGTTTCGCCGCTGTTTCTAGAAGTATGATAAACAAGCCAGATCAATAAACACGCTCGGGTATAATAAAATTGTTGACAAAGCAACGGAAAATAGTTTATACAATTTACTAATCGTAAATTTCGTTTAAGTGAGCGAGGTTTAATAACCACGCGGTCACCGACTTGTGACATAATTATTTTACGTTTGCATAATCAAAATGGCGCCGCCATTACCTAGTTTATTTCGTCGTTTTTTATTATAATGTAAAATAGAAAAGCATAATGAAAGAACAATCGAGTGTCAATATAGCTCACAAAAATGGTACTCGAGTCCTGTTAAACCCTTGACTCAGAGACATTTATTAATAGTTGTCTCTAAATTTTATAATATTTTAAGGATATACATACATTTATATTATTCCTTATAATATTGTACAGTATTTTAAAATGTTTATTTATTGAAAAAAATGTCATTATTAAGGAATAGGTTACGAGTCGCGCGCTTTACGACCACTCTATTCAACCGTTTAAACAAATACTCGTCTTTGTAAAAATTTAAAAACAATCATTATAAACATGGGAGATAATGGTCTAATCAGATTGTACCTCACGAGAATTAGTATTCAATGAGCGTACACATAAGGATCAGATAATGTCAATTCCAGTGTTACCATATTTCAGTGAGTACTTATATTTCTGAGCGACAGCGTGGAAAGGTGGTAATGGACGCGAATAATAACTGTGAGCTAACGAGTTCTATTCCATCGTCACAATTTTTTTTAATGATCTCTTTCAAATACTACATCAAATTGTTAGGAATACTATAAATGCACACACATATGCCCAAGCTATTATAAAATATAGTTGCATCTACTGATAAATGTCTCTCAGTGTTCCTGCCGAACTGCATTTCGAGTCGTATGACAAAAATGAAATTGGTGTTCGTTTTCAAAAGCGAATTTCCATCGCGACTGGGAACGAAAAAGTGGCCGAAAACAAGAAAAGTAAGTTTAAAAAAGCTGCACGTACCTGTGCGCACTCATAACCGAACAATAAAACTCGACGATAAAATACGGGAGAAAAATTTTTATGACAAGTATCAATATCAAATGCAGACGTAAGAGATTGTTATCATAAATTCTGCTTCCTGATTCTGATCAATAAACAGAGTTGCCGGTCTCTCATCGCCGCTGCAAAATGAAATGAAAAATTCGTTAATTATTTGCCATTGCCAAGTACCCCTTCGTAATTATCGCGGAAAGAAGTTTACCGGGAGGTGTTTCTGGTATGTGCAAACGACGTGGCAAAGTGGCTGAAATGTGTTTCACGTTAGCGTTTTGGCTTTTAATAATACGCATTCTACGATGTAACTGATACATATCTGTTACAGAAATGCTGCTTTGTATTTGCGCTGAGAACATTTCAGGAAACAAATTTATAACATTAATGTATCTGTTACAATGAAAACATAAAATCGATAACGGAATTAATTACAAAGTGAAATTGTTCCTACATTGTGCTCCATAATTTCAAGATAAATTATAATAATTTGCGAGTAACACTTTGTTATTTAAGTTGATAATGTTGGTATTTGTTTATGCGCAGTTTAAGACAAGAAATTAAGGGTGGTTTAACAAAGATTTTAAAGGTGTTTTTTTCTCTTAATTAAAAATAATCAGAAACATGGAAAAAAAGTGAGCAAGTGGAACACTTTTTAAGATATTCGCAATTTTAATTGAGAACTTTTCACGTCGAAAAGAAATGTGAACATTATTACAAAAAAAAAAAAACGGAATAATCATTGTGCAGATTGAAAAACTTAAATTATCCCCGGATAATGATATTTTATCACCTTCTTGCAAAGCAGTTTTCTAAGCTTTTTAACATATTCCCTGCAAGAACATAAGAATATTCAAAAAGAAGACGGTTTTACACTATTATAACCAAAAACTCATTCAAGACTTAAAATAAATTCGTTTCGAAATTGAATTTGTTCCGAGGATCGTACCATATTTGACATTCTTTTAACTAATTTTCCACTGACTAAACATAAATGCCATCCACATGTTAGAGGATTTTTCCAGCAATAACCAGAATCTGTAATTATTACTGTAATTATATTTCTTTAATAAAACATGTTCTAAACTAAATATTAAGTAAAGGGTTCGAGCAATACAGCTTCTTTTTATTCCTTATCAAACATAAAAAATTAAATTACCACTAATAACGAATCTTCGACTTAAATTTGAGCACTAAAGAAAAACCGTTACAAAAAATGGTACTCGTAAAATGGGAGAAAAAATTTAAACACTTTATTGCATCGAAATTATCTATTAACTGAGCCACTCGCAATAAAATATCATTATAAATAAATCAGAAGAAGATTGAAATTTATACGTACAGCAGTACTTCCTCAATCATCCGATCATTTTACACGGATATGTGCCAACCACAAAAAACGCCAACGAACCATGAAATAACTAAATTCTAAGTATAATCAATAAATGTACAATGCTATTAATCCGAACAAATAATTGTAATGCGTATCACTTCGTTTGGCAATGTAAACATATAAAGTTTCAGTTTAATCAGCTTTATGATCGAGCAGGTTTTAGTCAAGCGCTGCTTGAAATTTGCCTTGTCCAATGATTTGTTAAGAGGAGGATGGTCCAAACGGAGGGAAAAAAATCTTTTGTTCCGGTAAAAGGAGCCGTCATCAATGCGCGCCGAAACCTGTTTCCCAGAGACGAAAACAAAAAAGGGATTTAATAGCCGTTGGACTAATAATCACTATCATCTAGGTATTACAGAGATCGGTTCCCATCAAAAGACTGCGAAACTTTGAATTAAGTAACTTGGAAAAGTAGAGGAAGAGAAGACACGGCAATTATATATATTTTTTTTTTTATTTTTTCTATCTGTTTTTATTCCTGCTATTACTTGATACGAGAGACTTAAGAATGGGGGAGAGGGGGAGGGGGAGGGGGCAAGATAGTTTGGACACCTCGAACGAATAAACACGAATTTAGATTATCTTACTTAAATAAATTTACAAGCGAGTAAAAATCTTGAACTCTCAGGACAATACATGCGCAATCCAATTATCCAAAGTTTCATTGCCGGTGCAACTTGGAAATAAGCATGCGATAAATCTCACCTCTAAAAATCGATCCAAAACAATCGTGGAATTAAGAAGAAAGATAGCGTTCGATTATTTACTTGAATTTTATTTGTTCGTGTTTTTCGATTCTAGCAAATCTCCGGGTTAAAGTGCAAAAAAGAATTGGGAGAATGGGTCAAATGTCATTTTAAAGGAGTATATAAAATCGATAAATCGAAAATAGAACATTGTAATGTACAAACGCGGATTTGCATCAGCAAAAGTGGTTTTTACGGAATATCATTTTTATTGCCCAATTTTTATTGTCCAACGCTCAATTAAATTCAACATTCGTACTCACACGAGCGGCCTATATTTCATAAATACAACCAATATCATATAGGGTACATTTCAATTAACAACAATGCCATGAATAAATCATTTATAACGGCAGATATAATTTCGCTAACCTTAAAATTACAACAAAGCAAACTTTACGCGCGCTTTAACTTCAAATCGAATAAACGTCTTAAACGCAAAGTTAACCCTCCCAACTTTCAATCCATCTAGCTTGAATAAAACTACAATTTGTACACAAAGCAATTACCCAAACTTGCAGCACCAACTCAATTCCCTATACAAGCGTATCTCTTCAACGCCAATCCCCCCACAATAAACGTTGGACCTTTCTACAACGGTAATTTCAAAAAGGAAAAAGCGACAACAGGAGAGAAATGAATTTAATGAAACTAACGAAACAATGGACTTTTAAAGTCATCATTCGGAATTGCCAGTGGCAGTTCTCACCATGAGATACACCGGTACCAGGGCTCGCGACAAGCTCGTCGTCGGAAGAAAGGCAAAAATACAAAAGCGAACGGGGGAGTAGCAACAAGACATGTTTAATCCAGCGTACGAACGGTTCCTGTGGATGCACGCAATCCTAATGGGCACGTAAGACCCGACACGGTTGAGCAACACTGAGACGCGTGACTGCAATAGGTCCGTCGAGTTGAAATACCGGTCCCATCCTAGCAACTAGTGCGGCCTTCGTTGTAGATAACATCCCGTCTGTCCAACAAGAATATATACGTCCGCTCCAGCCTCTTGGCTTCAATTGACCAATCCAGGGCTGTGCAGTTACTAATCTTACCTCCAATTGCTCGTTGCAAGCTAGTTGTATACAGTATATTTCTGATGCATATACTTTGAGAATATCAAGTTAGTTTAAGGACAAATATTTGACTGTAACAATGATCCTAATTTGATTATTTCGGATGAAAATTAATTTTTGAAAATATTGTAAAAATACAGGCATTTGGAATATGATCTAGGGACTATGAATAAGTACAGTTACAGATGAAATTTGATTAAATATCTCCCAACGAAATGCGATAGATAAATTTATAAACACAGCTTTTCTGAATATTTTTACTTATTTTATAAGCGCGTTGTTACCAGCTGGCGTGAAAATAATCTACTATCTCAATGATAGTAATTTGTAGAAATGCTCATCAGAAAGTATACGTGTTGCGCGCATAATTTTTTTTAACAGTTATTCAATTACTAAGCTGAAATAGTAATTTTTGAGTGACATTTTTGAAGATAAAACGGATATTATTAATAAAAATGATAGTTTAGACAAGCGCGTATCCCGTTTACTAACAATCTCAGCATTTTTTCTTAATCCTTTCCCTCCGTGTATGAACATATGAAAAGGACAGGTAAATATCTGTCTGACTAAAATTAACCTTTCGAAAATACAGGCCCGTTTCACATTCTCCCAAGGTACTCCACGTGCAAACCGGTAAGACACCTGCAAGACAAATCCGTCCTTCAATTAACCTTGCTTGACCTTGATGCCAATCCAGTGTACCTACGTCTTAATTATCTTAACAAGATTTGACTAATAAGTGAAAAAGTCCCTTTCCTAACATATTCCTCAATTTTTAGTGGAGAAAGTATTTCAATCTCGAAAAGCAAGCCTCGTGTGACTTAAACTTAAAGAACAGATTATTTACTTCAAATATATATGTATTTGTATATGAATATAAGAAATGATTAACATAAACCCTAGTAAAAATCAAACATATATGTTCATATATGGATTAAGAAAAAACATATATGGTCATATATGGATTAAGAAAAACATATATGTTCATATATGGATTACAAAAAAAACATATATGGTCATATATGGATGAAGAAAAAACATATATGTTCATATATGGATTACAAAAAAAAATCCATATATGAAAATATATGTTTTTTCTTAATCCATATATGACCATATATGTTTGATTTTTACTAGGGAAACGTCAGCTTTATACAAAAATATATGTATTTAATCCAAGCAAATACATTCTTTTCACCTAATACTTCACTTCTTAGATTCATATTTAAATACATATGTATATGGATAAATTTATAACTAAATATGCAACTTTTTCATTAAACTATAATGCTGAACAGCTTGTGGTCCTAATAAAATCAATCTTCCCTGCCCAACTGTTACCCCGATAAGTACAAATAAATCTATAACTAAAAATCACAAACTTCCAATATCCAATTATTAGATTCTACCACATGTACCACAATATTCAGTTCATAAACTTTCCATACCTACGGCTTGCGCTAAAATTCCTCAACTAAACCACATAAAACTAAATCTGTGATAATGAAATCTTGCCCACTCCTGTTATTTCAATGATTGCCAGATCGCCACATGCTGCAGAGAAATCAGATGTACTTTGCCAATATTTGTCAACTATAATAACAAATCCCACTTTTATCGGCATAAATATCAGTTTGACATGATTTTGTTTACGTTTATTACTATAAGCAATTGCCACTGACGGATTATGGAAAAGAAAAGTAAAGAAAAGTAAAAAGCGAAACGACTTTCGCAGAGTTGTCCCGAGTGATTGGTCACCCCTGACCGCGGTTGCGTACGCCTCGACGTGCCTCTCTCTCTTTTCGCAGCATCAATTGGCCGTCCTTGTCGCTCTCGCTTGGCTTCCGTGGTGCCCGGGGCGAACGCTCCTGGGATTCTCTCCGGAGTATCGCTTCGTCGTGGTTTTTTTCCTTTTTTTTTTTTTTTTTGCAGAGCGATTCTTCTTCGGCCGCGCTCGGCCGGACTCGGGCGAGTTCGGGCACGCGAGAACCACGCGCATCAAGGTCGGCCTCATCCACCTTGCATCCTGCATTGTGCAGCTCACCGCCGGAGCCTGGTACCAGTGTTGCGGCAATCACCCGAGGCAAGGTTCCGTCCCCTTGCCCCGCGCGCCCCGACCACCCGACGCACTTATCCGGTCGTCCTCCCATCCTCCTCATCCGGCAACGAGAAAGCTCGATGCACCGCGAATTATCAAAATACGTACCACCTGCTCGCTTTTATGCGACTCTTCAACCTTCGTGAATTCTTCAGCCCGAACGGCATCCTTTATAAAGAGCGCACGTCTCCGGCTACGTGATCTCGTTCTTAAATGGAACAGAGTCGTTTGTTGTCTTAATGAGGACAAAAATGTTAATCGGAACTCAATTGCCTCGGGTCTTGCCGCTTTTTAAATGTCGATCACAGATTTTTGCGAAAGTCACAGCTGGATATTTTGTGCTCGCCGCAGTTCGCATAAAGGAATTGCGTTTAAGCTCGGGCGGCTACAAAGAAACGCTTTTTCACAACGAGACATTTTCCGTTTCGAACGGTTTCCGAGGATTTGGTAAATTTTACAACAGTAAAATTTGCCCCATAATTATGCTCATTTTACTCACCGTCCCTGGTCAAGTTGAGAATAATCAAAAGAAGATCGATATTCGTATGAATGATAATAAAATTATAAGTAAATATACACGCAAAAGAATCCTAAAATTTCAGTGAAACTAAAAAATTAAAGGCCTAGTACTGAAAGTTTAAATTGCAAAAAACAAATTTCATCCAAAATAGAATAAAATAATAATAATAATTACTTAACAAGTATGATAATTAATAATGCTTCATAGCTCATTGATATCTAATCGTGTGGTCAAGTATACTTTCAAAACAAAATTGTTTTTTTTTAACTGGTTAAAAACATTCAAAAGTATATTTTTATATAGTTTTAATTAATAATAACACTCTTTCTCTATTTCATTAACACCATTGCAACTTATTTTTCTATCATAGATCATTAAAAGTTGTGGAATAATTTTTAACGTTACTTGCTCGACAAAGGTAGCAAAAAGATTATACACTACTAATACATCTTAGTAATACAATACTAAAATATCCCTGCTGCACGTTATATACTTGAGTTTTATTAAAACTCAGTAAGGTACACCTGATAAACCTTTCTTGTTAATGCGGGGGATATTATTGGAAGAGTTAAGAACAGGTTTTGATGTTGTTACAAGGTTACGTTTTATCGCCAGTAAAGCATAAGGTTCAGCTGTTGAAGTGGTTCGATGGGAATGATAAATGGGATGAAAGGTCTGAAGAAGGTGAAGAAAATTTGGTGATTACTAGTTGTTACCCGGTTTTGTTTATTGCTGTACAGATTAGCAATAACAATATTTTGCAGCGAGAGACATGAGAATTAATTACATGTTCTACATTCCACAACTTTTTGAAAATGAAAATTTTTTCCGTGTGCAAAACATACATATTCATATCATATTCGTTGACTAGCTATTAAAAGATAAAGTAATATTTTGTTATTTTTATCCCAGTAGCATGCACTTTGAATAATTTAATTTAGTTTTGTTTATGTCAAGTCCTATGTAATAAAGCTTAGTACAATAAATTATAATATGATCCGACACAACTTAATATGATATTACATGATACAATACTGTGTGATGGCGCAATGAAATTAAATAATAAAAATCGTTTTTATAATTAAAATTTATATTTAGGTATTATTTCACGTTCACGTGTACTTTAAATAATCCTATTAGTTTTGTTTATAGTACAAAATGTATTATAATTTAATATTATAATAATAAATAACCCGACCAAATAAAACGTGATATTACAGTGTATAATAAAGAAAATAAAATGTTATATAATTATATGAAATAACAAATTTTTCTTCAACTATATAAAAATTAAAGATTACAATTTCAAGATAACATACATTTAAAAACTCCAAATTCGAAATAACTAATCTTATAATTACGAGCAACATATGCGTGAATTTAGAGCACTAATCAAATATTTTGAGCGTCATTTAAACAAGAAAAAATTTGTTTGAGCATACTAACTTGACGTCTAATTGAAACCCCCCTCTCCATTATAATAATAAAAAAAAGAATACTTTTTAATTTCAATTTCGCTCGTAATTTGCTCCTAATTATAATCTTATTTTATTTTAATTTAAAACAAGTGGGATTCTATCTTGTCGGACGTCGTATATTTACAGACTGGAATTGCACAATGGAACTGCTTTCATCGTCGAAAATTTGAGCTATTTAGTAACAAGAGTTTAATTGCCCTTATTGGCTGCACAATTTTCAGACTGCATAATAATGCGTAATCTAGTGACTGTATAAGAAATATTACAATTGTAATAATAATTATAAGTATAATGATGTATATTATACTAATGAGATCTCTAAAACTCGATGCAAGTTTTGAAATTGAACGTTTCTAAATATACGTCTTCTAAAATCGCTTTCTTTTTTTTTGTTTTTGTTTTTTTGTTAAATTTAGACCAGTAACCGACGATTTGCCACGGTTTGCCAACCGTCGACAGTTGACACTGTGTCAGCATTAAATACAAATGGTTTACGGACAGTTGGCCTAGGGGTTTGCCCATTGTAAATTTTCTACATGGGAAATCTTATATAAATTAAAATATTAATTTTTATTCCCATGATTTCGAGATTTAAAATAAACATTCGCTTTTAGCGCTATGACAGTTTCAATCAGAGAGAAATGATTAATTGAATCAAAAAGTTCCGTCCAAATACTGAGATAATTATAACGTAATTAGAAAGAAAGGTGAAATGGCGCGCCAAATTGAAGACCTATTATATAGAAGAGGAATTTATTAATTTAATTACAATTGCCGTCAACCTTTATTCGAAAACATACTGGCATTTAAGTGAATTATTTGGACGTAACAAAGGGATAGTTGAAGAAGAAAAAGAAATTTGTTTGAAAATAAAACAGTAGCGTGAACAAACACGCTACCAATTCTTTGCTCGGTACCACTGGACCGTACAATTTCTTTGATCTGAAATTCGTGCGTGGCGATGATAAATTGATGAAACCACCGATACTCTCCAGTGAATCACCGCAGAATTTTTCGCACGCTTTTGTACGCGATGGCCACTTAAGCTGCCCTCTTATTAACTTTTCATCCGTTTCAAAAATAACCCTGAAAGCATCAGTTGTACGGGGTACCTAAGCAAATCACATGCACAAACCTTCAATCCTGCACGATCATCACTCTTTGCAGTTCGTTTCTCAGACGCTTTTCGTATTTTGACAGCATTATTGTCAAAACATTCCGATAAATTATGCTGATCATCGCGAAATTTGGTTGATACGTACACGCGGAGAAATATCATGTAAAATTAGTATGAATTGATGGTTTTTCAACATGAACTTTATGTAACTATTTTAGTTATACTTTTAATAAAGAATTTCATCCGACACAATCATAATAAAAAAATAATAAATCATAAGTACTTTGTTAAACTCAAAAAAAGAAGAAAAATTGAAAAATTAGAGCACTCACAGGACAGAAACCATTTTCCCATTTGGATGATTCTGATTCGAGAACGTACAGTAGTACTGTTAATATAAGCGGATATTCTTTTTCGAACTATTTTCACGGAGTATAAACGGAAACAGGAGTCGCGACTTTGTCTCTTAAATTAATATGCATTATATCAAATCCAGAGTTACGATGCCTGTTTCGTTCAAGTACTAAAAGCTCGCGCTACGAAAAGCGACGCTGTTTCACTCTTGTTTTCTCGTTTGTTAAAGAACAATAGGAAAAGAGATGAAACGAATACTACTTTATTCTTAATATTAAACGTTGAAACTATAATGAGAGTTTACAGAGACGAATTACTCAAATATTGCATGCATTTTATTTCTTATCAGTGAATTCTACGGAATATAAATTTTCGTTTTATTAATTTTTTATATACTTTAATTGTAAACTTAACATATAAAATGTTTGTTAAGACTTAAATTGATTATATTAAACTCATTATACTTTAAAATATCTTTGTAGAATTTAAAAACGACTTATATATACTTGAAATTAATAAATTAGTGAGGTGTCTATCATAAGCTTGGTTCCTAATCAAAGACTAGAACAAGGCTAGTAACCAAACTTGTAATATATAGACATCTTACTAATCTATTAAGATAAAGAGAGTATATATTGTAATGGGAGATTGTTGATTGTCACCGATTTATATTACGAGGTATTATTGAATTATTCTTAGGTTGGGTTTAAGATAGTTTTATTCTTCTTGGTTACAATGCGTGTTCTCTTCGTGTATAATTGGCAAATAATGAACTAATATTGATTGTGTGTTAATGACAATGTCTGT
>JABFPN010006842.1:0-11037 GCA_022817305.1 Leptoteleia sp. ZL-2020 | reverse complement strand
ACAGTATATCCATTGCGGCAACATCTGTGGCTTACTGTGGCAAAGACTGTGGCATGCGGAGCCCCACAGTCTTTGCCACAGTGCTGCCACAGACTCTGCCACAATGTTTTTTCCACGCGGGTTATTATTGAATATACATTTATTTAATATATATTTTGTGTATATTGAACGCTATATAAAAAAGATTTTAAAATTTTGTTACGTAAAAAAAAAGAAATATATTTTCATATATTCATAGAATTATATTTATATTTTTTTTTATTAATCAAAGTAATTGATGTGAAATTAATATTTTTATACATATTACCCTGGTAATAATTTATTGTACTTAAATAATAATACAGAACCTTATTACACTCGACGCTCCCAGTTTCAGCCTTCCCATTTTCAACGTGCTCCCATTTTCAGCGAAATTTCTTCCCCGTTTTCAGCTGAAATGTTCCTATATCCGGTTCGCTGTGTAACCATTAATAACTGAATATCGATGGCGGGAAATTTAAACTTGCTTAATTCATTAATAATTGTATACAATTTAAGGCAGGTTACAACGGAAACAACCGAATAGAAATAACCAATGAAAATATACATGCGCTAAACACGTGCGCAATTGCGCCCCGCTGAAACTGGGAGCACTTCCGGTCTCGAGCTCGCTGAAACTGGGAGCGTCGAGTGTAATGTAAAAAAATTTGTATGCACATATATTGTGAACAAATTGAAATTTACATAATACACTCAAAAGCATCATTAGGCAATAAGAAATGATAAAAATCAAGCAATCTAGGAACATTGAAGTAAAAATTCACAAAAAAACGGTAAATAAAAAAATTGGCATGTATGCATGACGTCTATTTTCTGGTGCTTAATAAAATCAAATCTGTGGCAAGGCAAACGCTGAAATTTTTTCCTGATAATTACAAATCATATTGAAATATATTGTAAAATTTTGTCATTTGCCTTGCCACGGTTTTGATTTTATTAACCAGCAGAAGATAGGTGTCACGCGCAAGACCCTCGTCGACTTCGATTTGTTATATATTTTTTTATATTCATCGTGGAATACTGACAATTTGAGAATATATTAATTAAATTGTATTCAATGATTCCCCAAAATTTCGTCGTTTTCCTTGCCACGGGTCCGATTTTATTAATTAGCTAAAAAAGGCGTCACGCCCGAAACGTCTCAGCGATAAGGTTTTTTTATAATTTTTTTCCTATGAATGTTATAAGGCTGCAATTTTGCCAATATAATAATTAAAGTATACTAAATAAGTTCCCAAAGTTTCGTCGTTTTCCTTGCCACGGTTCTGATTTTATTAATTAGCAGAAAATATACGTCACGCCCGAAACGTATTATCGATATGGTTTTTTAATAATTTTTTATCTATGAATTTTACATGGTTGCAATTTTGCCAATATAATAATTAAAGTATACTAAATATGTCCCCAAAGTTTCGTCGTTTTCCTTGCCACGGTTCTGATTTTATTAATTAGCTGAAAATAGGCGTCACGCCCGAAACGTCTTATAGATATGGTTTTGTAATAATTTTTTTCTATGAACTTTATAAGGCTGCAATTTTGCCAATATAATAATTAAAGGATGCCAAATAAGTCCCCATTGTTTCGTCGTTTGTATTGCTACGGTTTCGATTTTATTAATTAGCTGAAAATAGGCGTCACGCCCGAAACGTCTTATCGATATGGTTTTTTTATAATATTTTTTCTATGAATTTTATATAGCTGCAATTTTGCCAATATAATAAATAAAGTATACTAAATAAGTCCCCAAAGTCTCGTCGTTTTCCTTGCCACGGTTCTGATTTTGTTAATTAGCTGAAAATAGGCGTCACGCCCGAAACGTCTTATCGATATGGTTTTTTTATAATATTTTTTCTATGAATTTTATATAGCTGCAATTTTGCCAATATAATAAATAAAGTATACTAAATAAGTCCCCAAAGTCTCGTCGTTTTCCTTGCCACGGTTCTGATTTTGTTAATTAGCTGAAAATAGGCGTCACGCCCGAAACGTCTTATCGATATGGTTTTTTAATAATATTTTTTCTATGAATTTTATATGGCTGCAATTTTGCCAGTATAATAAGTAAAGTATACTAAATATGTCCCCAAAGTTTCGTCGTTTTCCTTGCCACAGTTCTGATTTTATTAATTAGCTGAAAATAGGCGTCACGCCCGAAACGTCTTATAGATATGGTTTTTTAATAATTTTTTTCTATGAACTTTATAAGGCTGCAATTTTGCCAATATAATAATTAAAGGATGCCAAATAAGTCCCCATTGTTTCGTCGTTTGTATTGCCACGGTTTCGATTTTATAATCCAGCTGAAAATAGGCGTCACGCCCGAAACATTTTATCAATATCGATTTTTTGTAATTGTTTTCCTATGAACTTTAGAAGGCTGCAATTTTGACAATGTAATAATTAAAGTATACTAAATAAGTCCCCAAAGTCTCGTATTCCTGGCCACGGTTCTGATTTTCTAAACCAGCAAGAAATAGACGTCACGAATTTGAATCTATATAAGTTTTTTTTCAATTCATCGTGGACGACTCAAATTTTGAGAATATAATATTTACAGTGTATTTAATAATTCCTCAAAGTTTCATCGTTTGCCTTGCCACTGTTTTGATTTTATTGGCCAGCAGAAAATAGTTGTCACACGTGCATGACAATTGCTCTATTTGCAGTTTGCAGTTTTTCTCTTTTTTTTTATTTTGTTATTCGTAATATGTTTTTTTCTTTACTTTTTCCTTAGTCTTTAATGTTTTTTATGTTTATTTTGATGGAATACAATGTTCCTAATTTTTTTTTCGAAAACCACTGATAAATGACAGGTCGTCCTATTTTCTGCCAATTTCACTTTCATTACTGGACAAGGTGTTTTTGAATACTCTGTATTATATGCAGCGATTTTTTTCAATACTTCTACTGCTCTTCAATACCGTATTGAAAGCCACAGTATTTCTCAATGTCAAATTTCTAACTGATAAGGTTAGTTTAGATATTTTTGTATAAAAATCTTACAAATATGTCAAATTTTCCCCTACAGCATAACAAAATACACAAAATATTTTAAGTCACATTAAACGCATGTGACGTTTTCCAAATGCGAAACGTTTTCTCCGCGTTAATTACTTTAATACTCAATACCGCGTTTTTTACTATAAATTTCATTCGTTTACAGTTAGTGAAAATTATGAAGTGGCATCACGGTGATGTTAAAAAATTGGACAATATGTGGCGCTCAAATAAGGGTAATATTCGCGAATTAGTGCGTTCTCAGTTAGAAAGTGCAAAGAAAAGTTGGAATAATTTGAATGTGAATAAATAAAGTGATGTTCCCAGCGACGCTAACATAAATGAAACGTCCTCAGTGCTGGACAATGAATTTGTGTCGGAAGGAAGCTGTACGAGTGGGGAGTTATTTGACAAAAATTGTCAACCCACTCCTCACACTTTTTCAACAAACGTAAGATCAAACAACGATTATGTATATTCACCTACGAACCTACACGTGATGACCGAAGAAGCACCCAGCGACAATCACTTGCCTCCGTGCATGAATACATTGCAACAAGTTCCCGTCACGTACATTTCAGATACTGATGTCGATACACGAGCGGCGAAAGACAGCCATTCAATGTCAGATACGCTTTCCATCGCATCAACTGTTTCGGAAAAATTGGACATCGCAGAACTTGACAATGTTACAAACATTGCCAACAGTTTGTTGAATGCGACTACATTGAATCACCAGCTGTCGGTGCGTGACGATGATAAAGGATATGTACAAACTGAAGACAATTCAGATAATTGCAACAGTTGTACGGAAAAGGAGAGCAAAAGTGAACCAGAGAAGACGAAGAAGGAAACCAACGAAAATGAAGATAACGAAGAGGAAGAAGCCACCAAGAAGAGGAAAGACAAACGCCAATACACGGTTGACGTCGGTGAATGTACGTTTCCAACTGGAGACATTAAATTGAAAGGTCTGATAGACATTCAACGATTTTTCTTGAAAATGAGAGAAATTATGTTGAATGCATTCAATATACGATGTCCGTTGAAAATAATGTCATACAGGATGAATAAAAATTCGCACGTTGCTTATGCTTATTGCAAGTATAATGCGCAACGAACATCGTGGAGATTTACGTTCTCTAGTTTCGAGTTAGCAGAAACTACAGTCGTAATCAAGTCTACTGTTCACAAGAATTGTACCCACGATGAGCGAAAAAAATTTTATCAGCTGCGCGGTAGCGTACGCGATGAAGCTAAGGAAGCCATGAGACATGTAAATCCGAATATTTATATGTTGCAACAAGTAAAAGAGGTGGACTCTGAATTGGTCGCCGATGGAAACATGCAGAATGTACGCAAATTGAATGTTTACCAGAAAGCTAAATCTGAAGATTACAACAGATTTAACGTAAACGTAAATAGCCGTGATCTTGAGGCACTTATCGCCCAGGTGAAGGAAGAAAACGAAAAAAGTGATAAGTATACACGGCGTTACAGTTGTCCAGTAACGCTGCACTTATACACGATGAAACAACTGCGTCATGTAAATGACGTAAGTTACATTCATTTCGATGCAACCGGCAGTTTGATTAGAAAACCTAACGGAGTCAACTGCAATCGCATACACTATTATGCAATGGGGGAGATATCACCATGCCTATCGCAGAGATGATCACATCCGATCATATAATGCTCAACATAAAAAATTTTGTTGAGTATTATAATGATATTGTAAGAAGAAAGAATCATGCTCTGCCGATAGACAAAATTATAATTACAGATTGGAGCTGGGCGTTAATGCATTCCGTTGTAATAGGTTTTAACGGAATGGACATTTTGCCCTATTTGAAGTTAACGTACAAAGTGGCAACTGGACGAAAAAGTATGCCGTCCAATATAATGGTTTTATATACATGCTGCGCCCACAACATTCATCGGATGTTGAAAAATATTAAAAAGCTTACCGTTAATCGTGTTAAAATACTCGTGACAGGATTATTGGCATAAGATGCCAGTGTAAATAAAGCATGCAAAGAAGCTATTAATGGATATTGTACAGGACGAAACCTGTCATTTAAAGAGGAATCAGTAGATACTGATACAAAAAGCGATAGCTGCCCCACGGACAGCAAATCTGCTTACGCGGAATCCCCTTTTTATGCACATTTTCAGAAGAAACTATTTGAAATAAAGTCAACACTTTCGTCGACGAGTGATATTTCCAGCGATGAAAGTGATGACAGCGAATGTGCAAACAATATGTATTGTCCAAATGTAGTAAGACATGTAATGAAAACTTACATGCCGTATTTACCATTGTGGACAGCCATAATTGTTTCTAAGGTGATACCGTCGTTCGACAGACGAAGCAACGTATACGTCGAAAGTTTTTTTAACACAATCAAAAATCAAGTGTTTGAAGGAAAAAAAAAACTGTCTCCCGTGTACGTTGTTGAAGAGTTGAGAAATTACAGCCAAACTTTGGTGTCGCGACTCAATTTAGATGTGGAACTAACATCTAACGTACAAAACACGCAAAGAAAGCAAAAAAAAGCTGAGGGTTTTGTACGGAAAGTAATGAAATTCGCCAGTGACGATCATGCAAATATGAACGTCACGGAAGAATGGCGTAGAAAACGCTAGCATGCCCGGACACCCAGCGTACTTTCTTTGGCAAAAATTACCAAAGGAACTGCTAAATGTCGAGACGTGACACCTGATGACAAACAATTGACAGTAGATACTCTGTCAGTTCCTGCGAAGGAAACATCATTGTCATCGTTGACGCAAAGCGAAAAGTCCGAACATTCCCGCGCAATGTCAAATGGGTTATTTCTAGACCCCGAATATTACTTTGCGCCGGAAGAGGACTATTTGTCAGTTGGATTGTACAGCGTAGACGATCCAACGGCGCCAATATATGGCTTGTATGAGATTAAAGTCTTGAGTATCGATTTTAAAACATTATAACCAAAAGAATGGTTAGAAACAAGAATAATCGACGCCTACATTATAAGCAATGTTCAAAATTGGCCTAATGTTCTGGTTATCCCAACCTCATTGGCGAATGAAATGTTTGCAAAAAGACGCAAGTTTTATGGAGCTAATACGTGGGTAAATAGCATCGGGGATATTAAAGTTGAAAAATTCAACAAAATAGTTATCCCCTACCTGTATGAAAGTCATTATCGTCTATTATGCGTTAATATTGACGATAAAAGTTTGATGCACCTCGATCTGTTTTTGCATTCAACGGATGCAGACAGATGCATCAGTCGATTTCATGATTTTTTGAAAGACAATGAATGTCATTCATTCTTCAATGGGCTGAAGAACATACCTTGGAGCCGAAAAGAATTTAATTGTGTACGACCATACCAATTAGATTCTACAAGCTGCGGTATGTTCGTCATACATTTCATTGAATATTTAGCAGAAAACCGAGAATTGGACATAAATTTCAATCCGGATGATAAAAGAATTCAGGTAGCTGAACAATTATTAAAAACATCCAAGTATATGAAAGATATGTGCATTCACTGTTTTTGTGTTAAACGCGATACATTTGTAGCATGCAAGTATTGCCGCCGATATGGTCATGTTAAATGTATTGCGAAATGGGGCATAAAAAGAACCCCAAAAGAATGGAGTTATGAAAAATCCATAGTAAACAAATGAAGCTGCTTGGATGAGCTTCAGGTGGAAGAATCTCTAGTGCCGTTTCTAGTGCGGTTAATCTGTAAGATTAACGAGCACAGTACAGATTCGAATAATATGCTTAGCTGTAGAGCGGTTACGAAAGTAACAGAGTAACGAGCACAACAGCCGTTCACAGTACAGACGAACAAGCTGTACACTAAGAATAGTGTAAACGAGTCCTGTTTGTTATCACCCGTGCACATTCTTAGTATAGAGCTGTTATTTTGTAATACGAACGAGAGCACAATAATGGATCGGCTACGAGCATAAGAGTAAATTTTGAACTAACAAGAAACACTGAGCGGTTAATCTGAAAGATTAACGAGCACAGCATCTGTTCCAATAGAAAGAAATGTAAACATTTTTAATGCGGCCTTAGACAGTCTCAAGCCCGTATTAAACGCAGAGAGGAAATGTTACACATTTAATTTGAAAGCGATTGCGAAGTTCCACATACTCCTCAGGGTCTGTAGACCTCGCTAAATGCCATAGATCGTAAGTTATACAAATCGTAGTTCGCCATACAAATTTTGATTGCGTTTCAGTCGTCAAAAATTGTCAGCGTTTTAGCCAAATTGAATTATATTAACCCTCATTTATGTGAACTAAAGCGCTTTCATACAAATTTGAAAATATCGCAATCAAAAAATACTGTTATAACAGAATCAGGAGACTTATTCTGAAAATTAAAAAATTTTTTATTTCATTAATAGCGCACAAAAAACATCCTTTTTGTTTTTATAATTTTAAAATATAATTAATATAAGGATCTATTGCAATATTCGTGAATTTTTTTTCCCTGTTTGTAATATTTTCCAATATTTAATAATGAATTAATTTTCTAAGAAATAATAATGCTTCATATGATATCCCAGGAATATTATTTAAATGTTATTGGTATATTTTTATAAATTGTAAAGCAAATTAATTGGACTTAAAAATAAGTAGTTACTGTAAATAAATACTTTAAAAGAAATCAAAAAAATATGAAAAAACCATTCGTGGGATAGTAAAGTAATATTTCTATATTCCAATATTTTATAATAAAATAATTTCCCTGTCAAATTATTTAGGAATATAGTTCATAGCTCATTACTGAAATATTATTTAATATTCAATAATTACTTATTATTATGCAATGAATTAGTTTATTTAATTTGTTTTGCTTTGTTATTAGAGTATTTATATATAATTGAAATAATAGTATTTTTCAATGTAAAATCATATAATAATAATACAATTACATATGTATATATCCATATATGTGTATATAATCATATTAAAATAAAGTTATATCTATGTTATATATATACAAAATTATCATAAAGATTATGCTTCAATTATAATTGGAATAATTATAAAAAATATTCAATTTATTTAATGTAATTAATTTATTACTAAATAATTGTTTAAAAATATCATTTGTTTGCATAAAGAATATTCATTTAATGTCCTTGGGATATTAATCGCTTGTAGGGTTTTACTTTCAACAATAATTTCTGCTTTAAAAAGATAAATTTTATTTAAAAAACTTAATTTCCACTTTAAAAACGTAATTATTCCTTATTATGTAAATAATATTAATGTAATGTCCCTGAAATATTATTTGCTTATAGGGTATGCAAAATATTAGACAAGTTATTATCAGATTCCGTGTGCTGCGAATTTTATAATAAATTTCACAATCAGCTTCCCTTTACAATTTTTGTAATATTTTAATTTTTTTATAATATCACCAAACTATGTCTTTATAAGCAAATGATATCCCAGCGACAATATTTATATAAGAAATTAATATTTTTAAAATATTATTTGCCTAATAAAAATATATTGTTTAAAATATTATTTAATTGGATGAAATAAAATTTTTGCTTATCGAGTGTTAACTGAAGCGTACAACGCGTCAAAGTATAGCGTGCGTGCGCGTAGCGCGACGTTGGCCGCGAAACGACAAAGTTCCCAATTGTTTAAAACATTTAAATTAGGATTATTTTGTTCGTTGGGTAATACCGTATAATTGGATGAAATAAAATTTTTGCTTATCGAGTGTTAACTGAATCGTACAAAGCGTCAAACGCTAGCGCTCGTGCGCGTAGCGCGACGTTGGCCGCGAAACGACAAAGTTCCCAATTGTTTATAACATATAAATTAGGATTATTTTGTTCGTTGGGTAATACTGTATAATTGGATGAAATAATATTTTTGCTTATCGAGTGTTAACTGAATCGTACAACGCGTCAAAGTATAGCGTGCGTGCGCGTAGCGCGACGTTGGCCGCGAAACGACAAAGTTCCCAATTGTTTATAACATTTAAATTAGGATTATTTTGTTCGTTGGGTAATACCGTATAATTGGATGAAATAAAATTTTTGCTTATCGAGTGTTAACTGAATCGTACAAAGCGTCAAACGCTAGCGCTCGGGCGCGTAGCGCGACGTTGACCGCGAAACGACAATGTTCCCCATTGTTTATAAAATTTAAATTAGGATTATTTTGTTCGCTGATTAATTCCGTTTAATTGGATGAAATAAAATTTTTGCTTATCGATTGTTAACTGAATCGTACAACGCATCAATTTATAGCGTGCGTGCGCGTAGCGCGACGTTGGCCGCGAAACGACAATGTTCCCCATTGTTTATAAAATTTAAATTAGGATTATTTTGTTCGCTGATTAATTCCGTTTAATTGGATGGAATAAAATTTTTGCTTATCGAGTGTTAACTGAATCGTACAACGCATCAATTTATAGCGTGCGTGCGCGTAGCACGACGTTGGCCGCGAAACGACAAAGTTCCCAATTGTTTATAACATTTAAATTAGGATTATTTTCTTCGCCGATTAATACTGCACTATTGGATGAAATAATATTTTTGCTTATCGAGTGTTAACTGAATCGTACAAAGCGTCAAACGCTAGCGCTCGGGCGCGTAGCGCGACGTCGGCCGCGAAACGAAAATGTTCCCCAGTGTATGATGACTGCGAACCTGCGTCTATCAATGCACGCGTTACCACCTCGTTACTGTTAGGTGCGATTACCGTTATCAAAGCAGTAGCTAGCACTACTGACTGATGATCATGAGAACTGAGCAGACTGGTGACTACTGTTGGAGTAGCCTCTTGTTCGGCAGGTATAGAATGCATCTCCTCCACATGAACTGTCTGTGAAGAACTGGCGTTATTGTTAGGGTGTAACAACTTATGGTGGCGTTTGCGCACCTACGACATGAGTGAGGACTGGTGCATTGAGAAGTCATGTAACTTCGTGCCAAACAATTGAAGCACAACTTCTTTTGTTTGACCAGGTCATATTTCTCATTTACGGAAAGATTCATGAAGTTGTCGCAGCGATAAACTGTGTGGTCACCGCCACAACAATAGCATTTTATTTTCTTTTCTGAAGACGAGTTAGTTGTTACCAGATGGGACTGATTGCACGCATGGACCTTTGCGGCAGCTGAGGATTGAGAGCACCCAGCTGCCGAATCCATATTCGTAGCTTCCAACGCACGGACTTTTCGCAATAGAAATTTGTCGATGTCGGCTAAGTCGGGGTAATCCAAACGATCGTCAAGCATTCTTTCCCAATCTCTTTTGAGAATTTTGTCTAATTTCTGAACAAGGAGGTGCACCACCAGTGTGTCCCAGTTCGTAATGTCATGACCTAGGGATTCAATGGAATTTGGGACCACCTTGTAAATGTCCCTTAATGACTTTAAATTGCGTAGACTGTCACCTGAAACCTCTGGGGCTCTGAACAATTTGTTGAGAAGGGACGTGATGATCAACCGTTCGTGTTGAAAGCGTGAGACAAGAGCTTCCCAGGCCGGTAAATAATTTTCGTTTGTGCTGCTGAATGCAGCGATTACATTCGCAGCTTCTCCTTCCAGGCAAGATTTCAAGTAAACAAGTTTTTGGACGTTCGATAGTGCCTAATTGTCATGCACTACAGACTTATAGAGATCTTTGATACTGTGCCACTGAGTGTAGTCTCCTGAGAAGGTACACCGAAAAATTTTTGGTGCGTTAGACGCGTTTCCTTTGGTACGACTGACATACTGAGGTTATGGTACGACAAACATCCCAATTTTGGGGCAGCAGCTGTACTAAAATAACGGACGACTGTTTTCTTTCATATTTCGTACAACTAGTGTACCAAAATTTGGACAAGATTGTTGCCTTAATAAATAACGTTGGAGATATACTAAAAAGAATAACTTAATGTATTTATTAATTTAAAGAAAATTAATGTAGAAATTTTAAAGAAAATTAAGGAAAATATTATTAAATTTAGGAAATAAA
>JABFPN010006841.1:0-11038 GCA_022817305.1 Leptoteleia sp. ZL-2020 | reverse complement strand
CATTTCTTGTGAGAGAGGTTCAAAATCCGAAAAAATAATAAAATTTTTTTTTGAATTTCTCAATTTCATTCATTCAGCACAATTATGCATACTTGGAGGTTAGTATGTCAAAATTTTGTAATATTTGGTGCATTTTTGTGGTCATATTTAGGGACCGCGTTTTCAATATGACAGGTTAGCTTCATGCATGCTCTTAATAAAGAAATTTCAAACCAAATTAAGAAGAGGAAGGGTAATTTTCCACTTAAACTAGAACGCCATATTTCTATAAATTTTTTTAAATGTCTTCTTTACAAACCGACTTCTTCAGTATGAAATTTAACAACAAAAAATGTCTAATGGTACTCTAAATTACTGCAATTTTCTCTGCATAAACTGAATAAACTGAATAATTTTTACCTTCAAATGTCGTTAGCAATACCTTTACTAAATTCTGCATAATTTCTAAACCAACCCAGCATATTATATAAACTATCAATTATATTTAAATAATACATCCTCATTATTTCCAGCAACGCGTTCAGCTTCAAATTTGTACACCGACAACTCAAAAAGCTGACATAAAAACTGTCCCTGAACAATTGAATTTTCCGCCTATTTTTTTGTCAAACATATTTTGCTGATATTTTTCGGGCAATTAAAAAATGACAAAAGGTGCTTCGACCCCCCGTGAAATGTGCGATAAATTTGGCGCGCGACCTCAAATTGTCGTCGATGGCCGATCTTTTACCGAGCATACGTGTGCCGCGGACACAATGACACGCTACGAAAAACAACAATAAAGGCCAAAAAAAAAGAACAGAAAAAAACGAAAAAAAAAAAAAAAACAATCGGCCGATAGCCCTCAGTTACACTTGGGATCCTAATAAATGGATACTCGTGTCGGGCGAGGGCCGGATACACCGCGGCGAATACTCGAGTAATTCCCTCATCCGGCCGGTCACGCTCTCTCGCGCGCGCAACATTCCGTCGCATCCGCGGCACGTGATGCGCGCGCAAAACGATTCAATTCGCAAATGGTCGGAAACGATTTGCGCGCCCAAGACAAACGATAACGCGTCGACAAATGGTATCCAGCAATTAGTCGCGATGCGCGCTGCCGAATGCCAATTAAAGCGGATTGACGGGAGCGCCGCGCGGATTCCGCGAAACAATCGCCAGGCGTTTCGCTAATTGTCCCGCTTCAGCTTAATCGCCGAGTTTCATCTCTGCTAATCACGCGATAAACCATTTTTGCTATAAATAAAAGGAAATAACAATCACCGAGCGGACAGTTTAAGCCATTGTAATCTTGAGTTAAAGAAATTTTAATAAGCCCATAGTAAAAATCAAACATATATGGACATATATGTTTTTTCTTAATCCATATGTAGCCATATATGGATATACATGGTTAATATATGGCAATAATTGATATAATATTCTAGGTATATTTGCATTTCATAATTTCCTCATATTGAAACCAATTACTACCATATATCAACCATACATAGCCATGTATGAATTAAGAAAAAACATATATGGCCATACATGTATTAAGAAAAAACATTTTTCTAGTGGCGATTGTGAACATGTGGAGTAAATGATCGGAAATTAAAGTAATTTAATAAAATTTAATGCTTTAACAAACTCTTACTGGCCGAAACAAGTATTAATATTGGAGATTACATATATAAAAAAGAAATGTATAATTTGCCACATTAAGAAAAAGATGACAGATAATATTACACTGAGAAAAATTATATAGTAACTTGGAGACGGATGTGGACTTATGATAGTGTTTATCAAGAAATAAAATAAATTATATTATATATATGTTAATTACAACTACAGTTGTTAATAAATTCTATAAGTACACACCGGTCCTCAAGTTTTATTATATAATTTTTCTCAGTGTAATGGCTTTAACGTTGTTTTGGTGACATGTTAATCTCTGAATAAATATTACTGTTTTTCAGTGCAAAAACGTCAGTGTTAAATGTTATGTTTGTGCTTAAAGTAAGAATTTTTGCCTTTAAAATACAGTAATTTGAATTGAAAAACTGACATGTGTCTGTAACAAAGTTGAAAACAGTAATAGAATCTGTCACATTTTTCTCAATGAGGCAATTGTGACTAACATTATGTACATACGTAATTATCATTAATTACATAACTAATATTAAGTTTTAAATTAAATGTGATGAAAAATATTAAAGTTATAATAAACATTCTATGCTATAGATATAATTTCAATGTAATATGAAAAAACCAAAATAAAATGTTTGTGACAATTTTATGTATTGAAATAAATACTTTAAGAATAGAAGAATCAGTTAAATAATGTTGTTAATATTAGTTGATAAAAATCATCTATAAAAACACATTTCTCCAGGGAATACAAATATAAAGAACATTATTTTAATGTTTAGAATGTTAGATTAACATTTACAATTACACAACTAGTTACGATAACTTTCTACACACGATATAGTAACGATTTCTACACTTCTCTTTTTTATATGGATAAATATCGACACCGAAATTATCATTAGATTTCATAACAATTCCTATAATGTTGCTCAATGAAATTAGTATTATTAAAATATGAAAAAAATATAAATTTCATTTTGGATCTATATATCATTTATCTAAAAATGATTTACATATAAAAATAAAAGAAATAAAATAATTAAATGAGATGATTTATGTTCCACATCGAATGATCTGTTTAAAAGAAATGTTAATTAATTACAAATTCATTATTAAATATCAGAAATTAATATTTTAATTACACACCATCATAGCAATACTTCTTCAGCATACTACATTACACTATTAAAAGTGTTTATGTAGTCCAATACGTTAAGTGTGAATGTATTACTGCGCCAAGATTTGCCAAGATATAGGAAGAACTAGAAGTTATTAACAATTTAATTAAAGTGTACATTTTGTAAAATATTCTATGATTATCAACGGTAATTGCATTTATATAACTTCAGCGTGTATACAATACAAGATTATGTCGAGAATTTTAATTATGTGTAACATCAATTATCAATAGGAAAAGAAGGAGAGGTCAACGTTGCCTCGGTACTACCCTACTTTCCTTTTTTTTTCTAACCCAAACTTATTTCTACACGAATACAGCTCTTGTTTAAATTTTCTTGCAACAATTTCTACCTAACTTAAACATTAATTTTGTCGATTGTACTTTTTTTAAACACGAGTAAATAATACCTTAATTTAAAAGATTGAAAATAACTAATTAAATATTACTAAGTAAAAAAAATGAAAAAATAAAGATCTATTTGTTCTTATTCAATTTCATTATAATTTCAATCAATTTCTCGATTGTAAGATTTATTTTAAAATAAATTCTTCAATTTCCAACCATTAAAACTCATTTCAGCATAAAATTATCATTTATTTTTATAATGAAGACCTGATAAAAAATGTTGTTATGTAAAATGTTCTAAACATATCTAAAATATAATTTACGTAAACATAAAACCTCAAGGGAAAAAAAATGAGTTTAATTGTACAAATTAAATAATGCTCAAAGTGAAAAACACTTTAATCATCGCTCCGATTCACAATGTGACTTTTTTTTATTTGTTTATCCCGCTCTTACAAGATATAATATCAACAGTGTTTTTCAATGAAACGGTGTTGTGGAGAACGACCTCCAACGCCGGGAGTTGGCATCTTCCGCGGACACGAAAGTGCGGAACAGCCGGAGAAAGAGATCTTAGATACAGCTAACGCGCGCAGTCGTAACCGTTGCCGTTGCTATCATTAAAACGTAATCATGGCTGCGCGTTAACCTCAGCGATGCTAATTTGTTTGTTAATTAATGCCCTGCTACATTGTGCTCGCATTGTATATGCATGCCACAGGCATTTATTACCGCCGCGTCCCACCGTTTCTCGATACATTCAAGATCGAGGAGCCAAGCCGAGAGACGGCCGCCGACGTCAAATTCTTCCCGTACGACGAACCCGCGCGCCTTTTCCAACTTTGGGACAAGTCAATTTTGCAACGCGCCGCGATATTAATTTCATTTCAAACCGCCCCTTTATTGCAATAAGGAGAGAGAGCAAAAAAAGTAACAATTTAAACGCACCGCTACTTTTTCCAGGGCACCGTACCACCACTTCAGCCGACTCTGTTTGTTAAGTTATTTTATAATCTGTGGAACTAAATAAATTTTTTATCGGAGTAATAAATTCAATTGCCAATTAACTTTTATGCTGATTTTTATGACATTTAGACAAAAAAAATATGAATAACTAATAATTCGCTCCAGTTCTTTTTAAATTTTCAAAGGAAATTAGTCGAATACTTGATTTTAATGACTAAATTTGTGTAATGATGTGCAAAAAATTGTCCCATTTGTACATAATCAACGTTATTGTTTCGTATCGAAGTATGAAATATTTTCAGCTCGTAAAATAAATATTATGTCTTTAAATCAAAGCTAATGAATTTTTAGTAGGCCGAGCTGAATTGGTTTTTGCTTATTTTGTTTATGTTATGTACATAATAATTAAATAGTGTAAATGTTTATTGAGTAAGTAAGATATGGAATGAAAAAAAAAAAACAGATATAATATATACAGAAAAAATAATGTACGAAATGGAATTTTTGCATAAAATAATTAACTGCCTGAAATGGAATGAAAAGATATGTAATTTCAGAACATTCTTTTTGCATCTACAATATTTACGTAGATAAAATTTAATAACTCTCTTTATGATGCGCCAATTTCATTGTTTTCTTCCCTAAAAATTTTACGCACGTTTTTTATTTCATTGCACACACTTGCACTTACTAATAACAGAAGAAGATAAAAGTATTTTTTATGAGAGATCACATGCTAATATAATTAACAAACTTTACGTTTGTACGGTAAAGCAAAATTATGTATTGATAATAATTATTAAATTAACTTTTTCATTTTGTCAATGAAAATAATATCATAGAATGGTACAAGAGTTCAAGAATAAAATTGGAAATTTCCTACCGTGAACCTTTAACTACACCACGCGAAATAAATGCTAAAATCTATGAATTGCAGCACACCATTTAGTTTCTTACGGCGGTTACTTTATGAATCAAAATATTCCATTAAAATTCGTCAATTGCTTTTAACAAAGGCCAATTTTTAATACTCACTCCAGCATAATTAATTACTCGAAAACCCCACGCCTCGAACCGAATCAATATCCTAACAACAAGAAATTGCGCAGCAATCTTTAACGCAACATTATTCCACGCGTGCGTAAAACTGTCGGGCAAAAAGAGGCGCTCTTTTTTTATTTTACTTTAATATAACAAATTCCAATGCGAGGAAGATCCCGCAACAATGATCGTAATTTCATACGAGGCAACGCCGTTGAATAGCGCGACCTTACTGTACTCAATCATTCTTCTTCTTTTTTTATTCTTTCCGTATCGCTGGAATATTTAAAGCGAGGCCTTGATTAGCATCGAATCATTACAGAACGATTCTTTTTCTTCGCAACGCCATCAATTTATGAATAATTGTCTGCTTAACATAAAGTATAATATTGTCTCTAATTTACATGAGGCGTACCCCGTCGGGATCCGTTTCATTCAATTCAACAATTCCAGGCGTTTTTCAATTACGCCGCGCTATTTTATTATTGCGCTCGTTTGTACTTCGATTCCGCTTTCGAGTCGCATGATGTTGCGCGTCAGCGTCAGCGTTAATGAACTACGTATTCGCATTAGTATAATGCACTTTAATTTTATGCATTTATTCTTGCATCCACTCTTCGTCGAGTTTTGCTCGCGCGTAATGACACGTATGCGCAAAGCTTTGCACTTCAGTGCTTTTACTCTTTTTATTTTTCCTTCTTCTTCTTTTTTCCATTTATTGATAAGTTGTGACACAGACTGCAAAACTTCATCATATTTATCTTCATCCATCTCCGTAAACACTACGAATGTACAGCTCAAATGGTCTCTTTATCGTGTCAAAAGGAAACTCCGTGTGGACATTGACAAATGTACGAGTACTGGCATAATATGAGTAAACGTCGGGCAACCGTTGGCCCAGATCTGGAGTGAAATGGATTAAGGTATAGTACAGATGTCAATTCTTGGCAATTTACCGTTTGCCTGTACTGTTTCGGGACTCACAATTACTTGGTTTGCAGTAGGACGATAGCCAATAGTGATTTTGTACCAGCAATGTTTATAATAAATATTTTTATAGATGAATATTTGTAAAATATTGTTATGATACAAATATTTACATATCAAAAATAAAAATACATTTGGTATAAGATTATGATATGTTAATATTACTGACATCAAATGATTGGAAAATAAAATTGCAACAAAAGAAGAAAGCAAAACCCCACAAAAGCGTAGAATATATTTTCAACTAAAATTTACAACAAAAATAAAATTATTTTCAAGCAAGATGTAAAATCTCAAAACTAAACCACTGCCGGCCCGACTTCATAAACTATGCAACGAACATCTCCATCCATTTGCAAAATTTAATTCAAACTACTTATATCAATATGAATCGCACCGTTGCAAAGTATCCGATTGGTCGAGTCGGAAAGAAAAGCCCCTCCTTGTCATTCGTAACACAATGTCCAATCTTTTGTCAATCCCAGACAACTATCAGAAAGAAGCTATTGTTTTTGCAAGTGATCATTGTCCAAACGGATCGTCGGAATTTTTGCATCGCTTCCAACTTCGAGTGGGATCTTGGATGGGAGGAAAATTGAACCGAGACAGTTTAATTGTGGCGTACGAAAAACAATGGTGCGCATTGTGTGTTGGACGCACGTGGCATACTTGGCAAATTTCCGTTGAGCTTTGTTGATGCTTCGAGTGGCCGATTTTGGTAGAATAATAATGACAAATTTTATAGCAATTATGAGGCCCTCGATCATCAACGATGATTCGACGTGCGAATCCGAACAGTGGGTCCGAGGGGGTAGGAGGGGTACGCGGGGTTTGGTGCCCGGTGCATCCAAAAGGACCACCCCTTATCCTGGGCGGAGTCCTGGTTCCCCCCTACTGAACAGTCCAGGGTACGTGTCAGGCATAGAAATGCAAAGTATGGGGAGGATTTGAAAAAAAAAATTTGAGAAGGGGTGCGGAAGAGTTTCGGATTGAGAAACGCTTTGAGCGGCGCAGGGCTCGGGGAACGGTATCGATTGGCTGCTCCAGAGGGTGTTGATGTATTTTCGTGGGTAACGTCAACCAGGGTTACGACCATTAGATAATTTTGTCAAACGCTAAGTCCGCCTGACGGTACACTTTTTGACGGGAAATTCTTGCTCGTTTTGCAAACACGCGACAAACAAAGGAGATAAATATTGACTGGCTTATGATGGATGCTTTTTTCTTTCTTCATTCCAGACGTATGACTAATGTACATCGTGGGCAAATTTGAATATAGCCAGTATCCGGAAAGCGATTAAAGAGTTGTTTTCGAATGAAAAATACAATAGGTGGATTAAACGATGTCCACAATCAGTTATTAACGATCACTATTAAATCAAAGACAATTGATGACATGTTCTTGTATAAGCGATCTCTCTTACTAATATGAAATTCTAACACGAAATAAATCTTTGTTTAAAAAAAAAGCTTGTTTTTCTTCGCGTACTGAATTGCAGATGTAGAAAAAAGAATTGCATTAACGGCAATAACAATGGTAACTGTTTCTATGATTATATCAATAGGATCGTTTTAAATTATGCATCCTGATAAGACTGTAAGTACTCAGTTCTTCTCAATGTGCTTTGCAAAGTGTATTACCACAAAGATTGTCACTGATGAACAGTTTTTCAATAAATAGATAAGTGTATAGAAAAAATAATTTATAGAATGAAGAGAAGTAATATTTGCTTTTAAATAATTATAACGTTCTAATTTGACAATGTAACTTATTGAATAATATCTTATTAATTGATACTGTAATATGGACAATTTCACGAAAAAATGATTCAAGTGGAAGCATTTCAGACGGTATTAAATTATCGAATAATGGCCATGTAATTGAACACGTAAATTGTGGATTTCCGAAATCCGACTCTTCTATACAATTACACAGTTATAATTCCGCATTTAATTCTTCTTTTATTTTTCGCGATAATATCTTAAATTCTCCCGGCTTAACCGCTTTATTTTAATTCGCAATTACAAATTTAAGACCCCGGATGCTTGATAAGAGGGAATCCTTGCTAAATGTATATTAAGTGCTTAAATTGTTCGGGCCAACAATTTTGCGGCCTTGACAATCATAATTGCGCCTAAAATCGCGAAAAATCCGTAATTTCATTATAATTGCCAACAAATGCATTACGTTTTACGTTCCAATTTACAATTTACGCGAACCCTACCCAAAATTAATAGGCGACATTAAAACCCCCGTTAATCGCGTATAATCTAACCTGAAAACATTGGAAGCCAAAAACAAAGAAAAAAAATTAAACGCCAGTTTCTCGTCCGCGAAAAAAAAAGAGAAACTTTATCGATTGATATCTGGGTCATAAAAAAAAATCGAATTCCCGACGTATCGATGATCTGTTTTCCATTTTATTATACACTTTCGGATGCTCTCGTGCTTGGGATTATAAACGTGAAGTCGGCGATTCGAATCGGCACGGAGATAGGATCGAAAAATTGCAGAGCAACTGGAATCGGGATTACAGACAGTGCTCGGAATCGGTGCTGGATCGGTCAGCTGCCCCGTCGAAACGGCAGTCGGGCTTTGTTTACGCGGCTGACGCTGCAACTTCGACCCCACCCGGCACCGACTGCGACTCGATGCGTTTTTTAGCGAATTTAATATTTATACTGAATGACTGATGACTGCAATAAAGAAACGGGGACGCATTGTTCGAAATGTTTGTGTCATTGATCGATATGCCGCGCGCTCGCTGACGCGTTTATTCCGTGATGCTTCATGGGAGAAAAGTTTTCAGGTAGCCGCTACGTCGACACCCCAAAAACTCTCAGATTACTCTTCCAATTTTAAACGTCCACCTTTTTTTTTGTTGTCACACCACGCATTTTTTTCACCACAAAATTGTTACAAACGATTAAATTTATTTTTCCAAAACTTTGTTTGGAACACCAATTGTTACCGGTTAGAAGAAATATTGAATATTTATATTAGAGTGAAATTTAAGGTATTCTTGGCAAAAGTTTTTTGCAAATATAAAAAGTATATTAGATTTTTGCGTTATAATGAATTTTTGTATTCATGCCATGAAATGTAAATGAAATGTTTGAATTTTTGATGATCCTAATGCAAATGATAAAAATTGCAAGTTTTAACTAAGTAAAAAAAAGTGTTTGAAAAATTGAAAATTTATGAAACAATTTCTTCGTCTTTAGTTGTAACAATGTTAATTTGTTCCTTGTAATCGCAATAGCGAATCGTTAGTCAGTGAATTTATTCTTATATAAATTCACAAAAAACGGACATTGTTAAAATATAGCTTAAACTATATATTTCAATGCCACTATATATCAATACAAATATGTATCAGTCATCTTAATTGTCATTCAATTAATTCAACTATATTTAAATTCAAGTGAAAAATTTTAGCCAAGATAATAGACTTTCTATCTATTGTACTAGAAACCAGGTTGTTTATAAAATATTTTATAAAATTCTAAATTAAAGAATAGAATATTATTATAATAATACATATTTGTATCATTTGCAAAAATAATTTAAAATGAAAGTAAAATCTCTTACAGTACCAGTCAAAGTAGTATTGCATCATGGTCACATACCTGAAACAAAAGAAAAAACAATGTCAAATATTGGCAATATTTCCGAAAAGTATGTTACTAACACACCAGCGCATCATTAACATAAATTTTATGACCTTTCTTTCATTCTCACTACTAAAACACCAGTCACTTCCGCTCGATTTATCATTCCTCTAACGCATCTCTATTTCTCCATTCTTTTTATGTTCCCCCCCCCTTTTTTTTGTTACCAATCACTCAAAGAAAAATTACTTTCTACAGGCGTAATATCAGAAAAGATTTCGTGTCATTTTTCGATGATATCAAAATTAGCTAAAAAATGGGAAGAGGGAAATAAAAATAAAGGAATAAAATAAAGAAGAAAAGAAGACGGAAGTTTCTTGTTTTGCATCGGCAACAATGAGGGCACAAAAATTGCATGAAATGGCAATGAAAAAGAACTGGACGTTCGAGAAATCATTAAGGAGTCATTATAGGCATTCGAACTGGAGTCGGGGCCCTTGAAACAAAACCATTAATGATTTCTATTTGTATTCGTTCAACGGCGAAAAGAGGGCCTCGGGCCGACCGAATGAATTATGTGAGAAGTTGGCTTATTTTCTTGAAGCCGGACTCCCGTGGTGCGAACAAATCGTCTTTCCTCGCAGACGCTTTTATTTTTCGATTCTACGGGATCGAATGGCCTGGACAACAATTTTGGATTCGGCAGCTCGTGAATTTGTTGCTATACTGCATCGAAGCAAATGTTGCTAGCACATTTTCGAGTTTCCGCAACATTTCCGAATCATTCTTCTTCAATATTATTAAAATTAAAAGGAAAACTCGGTAAACTTTTATAAGAAAATTAACAAGTTTTGTATTAATATTTTGTTCATTTAAAGGCTTCTTTCTTTTGAAAATGAATATATTACTAAGTATAATTAAAATGATTATTAAATACGAACAAAAATGAAAATTAAAATAATTTCTAGATTTCTATTAAAGAAATTTAAAAAACTTGTCCACTACACTGAAAAAAATATTCGGATTACAATTAACTCCACCGTGGAGTTAAAATATATTCAGTAACGTCAAGTGAGATTAGTTTGATCGGAATGAATGTAATAGGTAGAATCTACTCCATATTGGATTTGCCATCAATTATTAGAATTAACTGAAAAAGCGATTCAAACAAGTATTCGTGGAGTTTTAATTTACTCCGCGAGGTACTTGATTTACACTATGTCTTGAAAATACATTCAAATACGTTAGTTGGTGAACATAACTGAAAATGTGATT
>JABFPN010006840.1:0-11042 GCA_022817305.1 Leptoteleia sp. ZL-2020 | reverse complement strand
ATTCCCCCCCCCCCCCCCCCCCCGAAATGTTAACCCTTTCTTCGACCTTTTTCTTTTTTCTTTTTTTCATTCCCTTAATTTTTAACATTTCAACACAAGAGCTAATAAGGCAGGAAGGGCTAGTAAACGACCAATCTTTCTCTCTCTCTCTCTCTCACTTTATTTATCGCAATTGATTATCTGCATGGATGGGAAGATGGATAAACGCGAGACCGCGAAGAGGCGGCGCGACGATTCTGCGAACGAAACTTTATCGTGCGAGATATGTCGCGATGAATTTGAAGAGTGAGCAGCTGAGATGAAATGTAAACAATGCTTCAGACTGACTTTGCAATGACAATGCAATTTATGTCGCAATTAAATGGCAGCTGAGATGGCTATGAAATTCAACTGCAACGATCAAAGGGAAAAGAAAATTCCCAATATACAGCGGTACAACTTAAGAAGCACAAATGACGATGATTTTGAATTGTTGCGGTCAAGTATGCGTCAATATGCTTGATTCTTCGGTCAATTCTTTCCATTTATTCTCTACTTTTCTCGACGTTGCGTTAATATTTACGCTTACAGTGGTGCGAGAAAAGTCACGTCGCTAAAAATAATTAATACAGTGTCACAGACACTTACTTGTAATAAATGGAAATTGTATTCACGGAAAAAAAGTATTCGCTTTGGTTGATAAATGAATTATATAGAAATTTTTAAATAATTCAGTAAGAATTTATGTTATTTACAGAAGGAGATACATATTAAATCAAATAAAATGAATATTTCAACGTTACATAAAGAGTATGACTAATTCAACCAGACACTTATCTAATAGGGACTGAACATAACCTCATTATATCAATGAAAACTACTTGGATTTCAGTATTTTAAGGATTGGATAAATTTATATGTCTGATTCAGCCATACAATGTATGAATTCACAGAAAAAAAAAGAAGCGAAATATTATCATACTTATGGTAAGCTGGTCCTAGCGCGGGAATACATGTAAAATTACCATACTGTACAAGAAAAGTAATGAAAAAATGTTAAAAAACGTGATATAAGTATAGGATATGTAATTAGATTTATGTCATTTGTTTTTAAACGAAGTGGTATATAGGTCAATAAAGCCGAATTAGGACAACGTTCTCATAAAGTATGGTAATTTTATTATAAATTTTGGAAATATTTCGCTTACTTTTTTTTCAGTGTACTTGTATGTCAATAATAGCCAAACAATGTATCTAATTTAAATGGAAATTTAGTAGCCAAATATTTTTCAGTATTCTTCGGCAAATTATTTCCACCAAGGAGTGCACTTCATATTTTTTTCCATGTTACAATGTGGTTTAGGATCAGCCGCTTTGTTCCCTGTGATGTTTCGTTCCCTTCGACATTGCGACCACAGTCCCCACGCCTTTGGCAAATGCATTGTACCCTTAGTTGGTCGGAAAGCAGTTGGCAAGGACCTTTCGTCGCTTGCAATGAAAGTGACGCGCGTGCCAAACGAGCCGATGACTTTGGAGCGATCTGATCGATGGAAATAAATGACGAATGGGAGGGAAGCGGCGGCCGGTGGAAAGTTGCTGGCCGGTGGAGATTGGGGTGAGAAAGGGGTCCGTGGTGGGACGCGCGGCAACCTGTATCCCGTGTCAATAGTCCACCGGTACATGTATCTCGACTCTCTAAAAATACGGCCGAGCTATTTTTACCGTGCGGCAGGCGTTTTGCCGTGGCGCAGAAAAATGACGAGGAAAACCGATTTCACCAGGCCAAGCCAACAAAGGCGTCAAAATGATTATTGACAAAAAGTCGTTATTATCTTAAATGTCGCCGGGGGCAATTTTTTTCCCTTTTTTTCTTTTTTTTTTTTTTTTTCACGCGCCTTCAAACACCTTGCGCTCCGAAAATTGAAAACAACGACTAACGACATTAGCCAATTTCCATTGACATTAAGCGGCAATTTAATAAAGCCGACAAATTGCCACCCGACGAGCCTCGGTGCAAACTCTTTCCCCGCCTAATGCTTCGCGACTCGACAATATTCGTCACTGTAAACTTGTACCATCTGCGCGGACAAACAATTTCGCTTCGCCTCCGCCTCCGACAATTTTCCCCATTGATCTTGACAATTCTTCAAATTTTTCCACCTCACAATTTTTTTCCTTTTTTTTTTTTTTGTTTTTGTTTTGTACCCACCAAAGGATAACAAGTTGAAATCAATGCATCGGTATTCCGACATTGAAGCGACACTGATTGGCAAGAAATAATGTTGTGACTTTTGCACCTTCTGATACGTTGAAGCTAACGGAACTAACGTAACAGACGAAATGTCGCATCTCGCAAGAATTGCCGCCAAATCAATCAGCTCATTGATGCGTAAAAAGACTGAATGAATCAACTTGAAGAATGAAAACAATTGGACATTTATAATTCATTAGCAGCTCACGTTCAGATATCACTTGTTCGGTACGCAAACGTACGTATATTAATATTGTTAGCGATATGTTTACTGCACTAATTTATTTAGCCCGACTTATTAAACAATAATTTCAAGTTTTTAGTTGACCGTACACGAAGAGAAAAGAAGATTGAACATTAGAAACCAGAGATTACAACTTTTAATAAACTGAATTCCAAATTTTTGGCAAACTTCTTATTTTATGTTTAATGTTTTATTACTAAAATTTAATAAACAGATTGTTAATGTTACAAATTTTAATCATTTAGCTTTCCGTGTAACGATATTCCGTAAGTATAATGCCAAATTAGTAAGCCTTTTATTAAAAATTGATATTTATTTCTCTCAGTGTACTAATCAAATTTCTCTCAGCATAAGCAAAACCGCACCGCGAATGCGAGCGTGACGCGTTAGTGTCTTCGCTTTTCCGCCAGAAATTCCTTTCCCGATGAATTCCAGGTGCATTCCAGGTAAACTTCTCAAAACCCTCCAGTGAAACGCAACTGTCACCAATCAATTCTCCAATATCGTAAATACTACTTGTAGGTCGCGCAAGTTTTGACGCGTAAATCTGTGATAATATACTTACTATTTGGCGCAGTCAATGAGCTGATACTCGTTACTCCTCTCGAAGCTTTGCTGAACGCCTCGATCCTTCCAAAGGTTCTCGACGATTTCGTAAAACTCCTAAAATTCAAACAGTTTCATTACATTGGACGAAAGCTGAAACGTTGTTATATTGTTACAATTAATTGCCAGACACAAGCAAGCAATTATTATTTGATATTCAACGTAACCCCCCCCCCCACACCCCCAACAAAATCGATTCAACATTTTAGCCAACGCAATAAACACGATGAATATTATCATCGACTTAAATTTGCGCGCGCGAGTTGTCGTTTAATTTTGAATAGATTAGATTTAATGCTGTTGCGCGCATTAATTATCAAGCAGTGATAAACAGTTGAATGCAATCAAATTTGCGGGAGTCAAAGATGCGGACTGTTTGAATAAACGGTCGTGGGATAATAAGTTGATGGAGGAAGTAACTCGAGTGTGAGTCGAATGGAAATTAGACTCCGCGAAAGCTCCACAATATTGATGCCCCGATTCGGACGTTGCTTCATCGACCATCAGCGATGCTTTTCGCTTACGGTCCGGCAATCTTTGACCGGTTGAAAAGCTTCTGGTCATGGTTTGGCAATCTGATCTGGACATAACCGGAGAAACAACTGAGTACATTGGGATAATAGTCTCTTTCAGTCCGAGTCTGGCAAAGGACGGGTTAAAATATTCCCAGGTGGAAAAATGTCGTTTGGAAAGTATCTGGGAAAAATGTCTGGTGGTAATCTGGAAATGATCTGGAGAACGTCTGGATTTAAGCTGTCCCAGGTGCGTTTCCCAGATTATATCCATACGAACGCGAAACTAACGAAAATAATTTGATAATAGCTTGGAAATACCTGGATAGAATCTGGTTGAACTATTCATGTCTAATCTGGACTTTGTCTTTATTACCTTTAACCAGATAATATCGAATTATTTTCGAGATTACAGTTGGTCTGGATATATTTTGGGAAACGCTTTTGGGCCAGCTTATTTCCAGACGTCCTCCAAGATCATTTTCAGACATTTCTTCCAGATTGTTTCCAGACATCATCCAGACGATTTGATGGTCTATAGAGAATTGAACTGGGACTGCTGGCGTCAAAGTCCAGTACTTTATTACATTCAACCGCGGTAATTCTTGTTAGACTGAGTTAATATTAACATATCTGAATAGTTTCTCCGGTTGAGTCCAGACCATGAAAACTTTTCTCAGTCAAAGGTTGCCGGACTGTTCTCAGTTGCGTTTGTCAGGCGATTTTTTTTTCTATTCTACTCGGATTGTTTTGAAATAAAAGACACGCATATTTGTGCACGGGAGGAACAATTATAACTGTGACCCGGCGTATAAATGTAGCCGTCTTGTTGAATGACGCACAACACGCCAGATTATTTTGTTGCGGAAACTTTATTTCGAGATCGAGTCGTGTGTCAACGACTAGGTAGGCGGATAAGACCCGCGAGTTATAATAAGTTTACGGAAGTCCACGTAGCGCGCGAGATGCGAATCGCGTCATATCAGGGTCAACCTCATTCTGGGTCTGCATTCAATTTCCACTGTTTTATACAACGACCGCTCTCACTCCGTCTTACGCACACCTTGACAAATTTGTTTGCGCGCGGAGCAAAAAGGGTCCAACCGAGAGTACACCGAGAAGAAAATATAGTAATATTAACCATACGCATAGTTAATTTTCGTGAATACTATACAATTTTAGTTCCAGTTACCTGATTTTTACTTAAAATAACCATAATATGGTTAATTCCACCGGAATTTTACTAATCACGAAAATTAACCATGTTACTTTTTTCTCAGTGTAGCAACGTGTTGGTAAAGTGGACACGCATTTGAAAATAGTAATAAAAACCACCACCTGGCATTACCAGTGAGAAGTTTATTTAAAAATAAAACCGCTTAAAAGCAACTACTGTTCGCCATCGTTGTAATTTTTATAAAACAATAAATCGAGTACGATGAATGCTGCTAGCCGAAGCAACAAAAGGTTACTACCACAAGACTGCTGTTTTCGACTCTGAGATAGGATGTCAGACAACGAAAGTGGCACTGCTATATATCGGGTCAAGCAATAATGCAAAAGGTCGAAACTGAGACATCTTTTTTAAAAAAAAATTATGCTCAAATTCTCATTTCTTCAAAATGACGGTGCACCCAGAGAAAAAATTTATTAATTTTAAATAAATAGGTTTATTTGAAAAAATTTAGTTGTAACAAGGAAAAAATTTATTTGAAATAAAGTAAAATTATTTGTTTCTAATAAAGGCCATTTATTTAAATTTAAGAAATTAATTTATTTGAAAGTATTTATTTATTTTTATAGCTTTCTAAGAAGGAAACATTTTTTATTTTATAACATATTTAAAGACATGTATTATTAAGGAGGTTATGTTCATTCTGAGTTGACCAATCAGTGACAATTCACCTTAAGGTGATTCTTCAGTGCGTATACATAAAAAAGAACCCCCCGTCCAGTATCCAGAGTTAAGTAGGAAACAGATTTGAACCAAAATTTGACATAGAACATGAAAGTTCGAGAATTTTTGATCTACTTTCTTTTTCAAATTCTAGTGCAATTCTATTCACCACTTAATCCTGGGTACTGGACGGCATTTTTCATCTGTACATACTGAAGAGTCACCGTAATTGACGTAAATAAGAAATTAATGTTGCGCTGCTCGTAAAAAGAGAGGGACCAGAGGAGACGATAGAAAATGGCGGCGCGTTTAATTGCGAAGCATCTAAAAATGCAATTACAGGCTGTTGTTCTAATTTATTCCCGACAGTGACTGCTATTATCTCGTCTATAAATCAACAAAAGTGCTCGGTTCCTATTTATAGGTCACAAAAGTTAAGTTCAGAGGAGCGTTTACGACAATTAAATGTGGTTCACTGTGACGGACCGTAGGAGCCGCGGTTGAATGAACCGAAACTTACGAATTGAACGTCCGTGAATCATAGACGTACGCGTTTATTGTAATATTTCGCGCAACGAAATTAATCTTAATCTCAAATATATTCATTCGCGGTGGGTCAAGTTTGTTGGGGGAGGGGGGGGGGGCTGGTAGCGTTGGCTAGTCGACATCCTTTTCTTTATTTCCTTCTTTTTTCTTCCTTCTCTTTTACACCGTGACGTTGCGTTTGAAATCGATCGTTAGTCGAGCCGAAAAGTTGGTCTCTAATGAATGATCCAAAAACATACAAATTCTCGACTGTTTTTGCCGGCACGCTCGGCCCGTTAACGATGGTTGCAGTCAATATTTGGACTCGCTCGAACCGGCGCGCGCGCTTCACTCTTTTATTACATTAATATTTTTATCGTAAGAAGCATTCATCATTGGATGAATGAGCACGGGCTTAATCGCGATGCAAGTTTTATTTTATGCCTTCACTAATTCGTTAACAGTGCTGTCGCGTTCGATGAATTAGGGCCTTGTGCCGTCACACTGAGAGAAATATACTCAGAATATATACGATTATGTATAGTGATTCTAAAAAGTACAATCACTGATAGGACAACTAAAATGAAGTTTAAAAATTATATCCGTATTATTTATACATAGAAAGTTTTTTTTTTTTTTCCAACGGCAAGAAATGAACTCAAATTGCAATCGTTCTAATGTGTTGAATGTTGACTTCTTTAGATATTTAAAGTTTAATTAGTTTTCAATGATTATAAGCGTCAACGCAAAAAGTCCTATCACTGTTGGTAAAAAGACCTCAGAATGTTAAAACAAAACACGAGCAATGCCTTATGCATTCGTTTTACTAACACAAATCGTACTTTACTCTATCATATTTTTCTCAGTGCACAATTCATTTAAATCAATAACACACTCCCCTAGTTAAAATGAAACATATATGGTCCATATATGGTTCATATATATTTTAATAGTTTAATTTTAGGAAATAAAAAATTCATATACGAACATATATGTTTATCCTTAATCCATATATGGCCACATGTGATCTATATATATATCAATAATTAATTTCCATATGGACCATATATGTTTCACTTTTACGAAGGTGGTATAAATAATAGTAATTTATGATATTTCTCGTTTCACAGTATAGAGTGCAAAGAGGTGGAGAATCGCATTTTAAGGTGATTTGGAATTGTTGAATCACAGCTTGGAATAGTACGGCGGACTGGACACAGTGGCCCATTTCGACTGGTGGGGAGGCGGCCATGTGGCGGAGACGACGGAGACGGCGGAGACGGCGGAGGTGGCGTGGAAGGAGGAAAAAAGAGAAAGAGGAAAGGAGAAAGAGTAGAGCGGAATGGTTATCGGGCAAAAGAGAGTCGTCGCAACGATAACGTAAACTTATTGTAATGACTCACCGGAGGATAATCGAAGTCTGGGGAAGACGAGACATCGAGGATATAATCGACTCTGCTCTGATTCGCAGGATCCTCCAACGTCACTGGTGGCGTTAAAGTGTTCATTGCACTTGTTATCGTCTAAACAAATTTAAACCATTAAAAGGGCGTTACTTTTGTCCTTGAAATATTATACAATGTAAACGTTGCTTTTGCCCACACTTTGTTGTGTCCTTTTTGTTGATCCCAATGGCAACTTTTGAGATGATCAAATAATTGCATCTTTTTTTTTCGTCGCGAAACAAACTTGCCAGAACAAACATAATTCGTATCGTCGACGATACTTTTCAATTTGCACGTCTTAAAACTTGAAGAAACTTGACACGTATCAAAATGTTGACGAATCCACTGGCTAGCCATCCCCCAATACCTATTATTAATTCAATTTAAGTGCCCGAAATAAAGTTCGCCTAGTCTTTAATTGGGGCTATACCTATCCGCAACGAATAAGAAATAACGTCTCCTTTTTTATTTTATTCTTAATTTTTCTGTGTAATTAATCAACAATTATTTGCTAGTTTCGCGATTTAAAGATCTCTTGAAGAGCGAAATTAACGTCAAAGGAGTCGTCAAAGTATAAGAAGAGAGGATCGAGTTAAAAAGTTGTGTTCTTTACAAGAAATTGCAAACAAGTTGAATGTTGGCCTAGTTTCGTTAGTTTTGTTTACGATGTCGTACAAGGAGGCGGGATATTAAGATTTGATCAAGTAGTCGAGTAATAAGCGTATGAATTGAAAGCAATATTTATTACCGTTGAATATTGAAGCAATTTTTAGTACTTTTGTATCAAAATCTGTTACAAGATTTGTCAACTTTTACTTTTATTTGTAGCAAAAACAATTACTTCTCCAATATATCCTTAAATTGAATTTATAGAAATTTACTGAAAACAATTATCAAGACAATTCACGAATCTTTATTTACTTAATTAGTTGTTAAAAAACGGACTCGTCGAACTTCCATCTAATTAGAAAGTATAAGGATTTTCACCTTTCCAGAACGCGAGTTCAAATCCTTTATATATATTCATCTTTTTCATCTTCGACAGGTTTGGGGGCGGTGGGGGGGAATGTTCGACGAGTCACAATTCGTGATTTATTGTGTATAGTTTGTTCGTTAAAATACAAATCTTATTCATAAATATATTTTTAGAATTCTGCATCATGTTTGCTTGCCAAGACGTTACTGCGCAAATTGCAACTCGGTTAATTAATGATAAATCGCAATTAAGTTCACGATTTTGAGTATTTAATCGACTACCGCAATTGATTTATATAGATTACCAGAAGCTTATCACTTGCAATCGAGCAAGATAATTGTGATCGCAACTAACGTTCACCATAAATTGTCGTAATATATATATTTGCGGCAAAATGTCAGCCAATAATAACTATATTGGCACATCAACTTTGATCATATTGTAAAATATTTCCGTTGCTATGTAAATGTCAAAAGTGATGGTAATTTTAACGCAACTTCTTGCCATATGCATTTAAATGAACAAATTAAAACTGCCAACAATGTTAAGTTAGTGAATGTCCTAGCTATAATTACCTCGATTATAAGATAAAAACGTCCACGCTTAAATATAACGCGAAATCTTAAGAGCTTTGCCGCAATATGGCTAGCGGTACTGTGCCGGTATCGGGCCAATTATCAATACTGGCGAATTCCACCCAATTTTACAAAAAAACATTCAACAAACTAAATTCCAATTTTTGGTGAACTTTTTATTTGATGTTTTGTCCGTTAGATGTCGCTATTCAATGTTGCCAACCTATTGCTTATGTCGTTCATAAACCAGTTATTAAACAATTTACTAAAATTTAATAAACAGATTGTTCAATTGTAGTGGAACTTGTCAAACGTACACGGAGAGAAAAGAATATTAAAAATTAAGAAACCAGTATAATGCCAAAGTAGTAAACTTTTCATTAAAAATTGATATTTTTTTCTCTCCGTGTAGGAAAGAGATGATTAAAAACTCAAGTCTATGGATTACTTGTCTCGCAAGCTGGATTGAGTTGGTATCACTGGTTGGTACAACTGGCTTACGAAGCAGGAGAGTAAAACGGTTTTGCATGACGAGACTGGCTGTTTTATACGCGTCTTGTACGAAAATCCGGCCGAATATATTAAATTCTTTTTATCGCTATACTCTTTTTATCTTCTTCTTCTTCATCTTCATCTTTGAGGCGATGCAATTACTAACAACGTTTTCATTGTACTTTACAAGCCAAGTAAAGGTAAGCAAATTTGTACTTACCAAGATTGCGTCCCTGATATTTTTCTTTATATCCTCGATTTTCTGCCGCTTTTCGCTGCAAAAAAATTCGTAATCGTTACTATTACTATTACAATTACACGACATAATTGATAAATGAAGCAAACTTGTCTCGTAACTACCATTAAAAAATGCTATGTTGAATCAAATCAAATTGAATTGAATCAACTCGTTTTCTGAGTCAAACACGATCAAGCTTATTTATAATTTGACATAGCTCATTTTATTAATACAAATAAAATATCTTTAGAGTAATAAACTCTGTGTATACTTGGTAAGGAGAAATATTTTATTTAATAATTTTGTAACAAAATCTTTTTATAATCTCGCCTTGGCTAGGATTTGAACTCAGTAGGTAGATATTTTAACATGGAGTTAAAACTTAAACCACTGCGCCAACGTCACTGTTTCGTAACGCGAGATATACACCGACTGTCATTTCACTAATTTCAATTATTCAATTGGAATATCGAGTCAATTCAACTATATAAATATGGGAGATTTAACTCGAATATGGTTGTTTCAAGTATGCCTTCATCAACTCTACCATCGAGTTGAAAGCACTCAATTAATTAGTGCTTTTTTTATTAATTGTCAAAATGTGACTTTATATTTTACTCAAGTTGTACCGTTTGTTAGCCGACTCGCAAAGCAACAGGCGTCAGTTTGACGGTGACAAACTGCGACAATTGATAAAAATGAAAGTTACGTTTTGGCAAATAGATTCCGTTCAACTGAGATGCTCTCACTTAGATTAATGCTTTGGCATTAAGCGTATCCGTCGGTTGATTTCGTTACCAATTGGCTAGGGAGTCGCGCTTTTGACACGTAAATCGCGCAAAAGAATCGAAACTCATCGATTAGTGTACTACACGGAAAGAAAAATAGTATGAAAAAGTACAACGTTTACTATCAAATATGTCGCCATAACGACTTTTTTGAAATAAGTACACAAATACTTGAAAATTATACAACTTAAAACGAAAAAAATAAGTATAGTTTTTCTAAAATTACAACGTTATCCATCAATTTACAAAAATTATTAATAAGTTCAAGTATTTTAAGCAAAATATATAACGTTGAAATCATAAATTATTAAGAATTAATGTTTACACGGAGAAAAATGTTAACCAAAATTTGGTTCTTTTTTAGCTGACCAAAATCTTTAGTTAAATTAACCAAATTATTGTTTCAATAACAAATAATTTTGGTTGAAGTAACTAAAAAAAATATTCTGACCAACATATTTGGTTATTTCAACTAAAAATTTTGGTCAGCTAAAAAAGAACCAAATGTTTGGTT
>JABFPN010006839.1:0-11044 GCA_022817305.1 Leptoteleia sp. ZL-2020 | reverse complement strand
TAGTTTTTAATGTTTTTTATGTTTATTTTGATGTAATATAATGTTCCTAATTTTTGATTGAGAACCACTGATAAATGACAGGTCGTCCTATTTTCTGCTGGCTATTTTCTGCCAATTTCACTTTCATAATTTCTTCATATATCCCCAATTTTCCACAATTTTTATCCACTTTGATTTGTGTTGGTTACAGCGCTATTTGTCACGAATATAAAAATATGTTTGAGAAATATATTTTCTCCTGGAGAATCCAAATCGGCACTAAAAATGGGCTTCCTTGTTTCAGTATTTTATCCTCTACCTCCACGCCACCATTGGATGTCCCGCTTCGAGACGAACAAATTTTAATTTCGAATTTTTTTGTTCCGCTGTGTGGTTTTTAAGATATTTCAGTAAATTAAGATAAATTGAACATCTAATATACTCAAGGTTAAATGAATCATCTAGAATATGTGTATAGTACAGCACCCTAATTTTGTTGTAACGCTCTAACGTCAGATTTTATTGTAAATATCCTCTTAAGAAGTTATACTTCAATAATCTAGATCCCTACAAAAGTTAAATAATAGTTGAAATATAATCCTATGCCGATAAATAACATTTAAATAAAGTTATGGTAAAGTTATCGCTTTTAAAATTTCAAGATAATAGAATGAGTGAGTAAAACATGTTACTTTAGTGTTTTTGTAATAACACTGATGCGTCATTACAATAACTAAATAAAACTTTAATACAATATAACATTAACTTGGTTGTATTTTTATGTAATATATAGTGAACGACGTAATTTTCTAGCCACACTATTTGACATAAAAATGTTTTATTGGCAATACTTAGATAAATTTTCTTATATGTAACGTTTTAAACATTACAGTATTTAGTACTCCAGCCCCATCCAACTGTAAATTTGGCTTGTATACATAATAATCGTAAACATGAGATGGCATTATAAACAAGATGTCCTGTCTTCAAGATTTATATTTTGTAGAAATAAAACTTTTGCGAAATATATTTACAAATTATTATGTTAAATATAAATTTTCAAAAATATGAATAAATAAAAATATGTTACTGATTCGTTCGTAAAACAAAAATCCTAAAAATGTTCGTAAAACTTTGAAAAATCCTGAAACATGGAAATTCTTAACAGTTTTCTATAGCTTTCTATTATTTTCAGAAAAATGCAAATTCTTTTTCACAAGGGATTATAAAAATTTATTGTTATTATACACGGAGTTGCTTTGTTAAGGTGATGTTCAAGGTCTGCTATCACAGGTCTTTTCAATTTAAAATAATACTATTAATTATTTTCTAAAAGAATAACCAGACATCCATTCTTTAGCACCGGAAGAATATTAATGTCTGTATAAACATAATTACTGAAAAAGACTTATGAAAAACAGTGTGATTTAGGATTTTTATAGACATTTCATATTTAAAACTAGATCACACCGCTTTTTGTTGTTTCTCTTCAAAGTACATACTATTATAATTGACAATACTCTTCTAACATTGTAGAATGGCTGCCTGGTCATTATATTACAAAATTATTATCCATTTCATTTTTATAAACGAAATCATCAAAGCTGATATTGCAGGGCGATACCCTACGCTTTAAGCATCACCTTAAGCTGTATGTGTTAAATTCATGTTAGAAGTGCAGAAAACAATGCTCTAATAGCATAACTGATTTAAATAGGATTAAACAGTAATTACAAAAAATTTTCTTAAATGGTTTTAAACAAATTTTTAATTTTTAACTTAAAAATTTGTATTATGCTTTTATTTTTTGGTTAATAACCGCGTCAATTCAGTATGGTCGATGTTTATTAGAATGTTCATTTGTGTTTGAAAGTTGTGTATTTTTACGTTTCTTTTTGGATAGATCTTTTTTAATACTGCATCAGGTGCCTCAGATAATTTAATCCTGTTACAATGTCAAGTGAAATGTCAATTCTCTTATGATGAAATTATAAAAACATGCTAACACTGAACTTTTTGTAAATGTTGCATTTTATAATAATATTTACATTATAACACTGATATGCCAACACCAATTGGCGTTATTCTAACAGTACAGATTTCTCCATGTACACCCAACTCATATAATTCGTGGAGGATGCAGTACACGCGCACTTAGAAATAAGAGTTTAAGTTGGTAGTGGCTACTAGCACCAGAAGTTAGAATGAAGCGCCAGGTAGTGGGTAACGAATGAATATGGTTTCAATTTTGAGTTAGAATTTAATTTGACTTAATTTGTCAAAATTAAGTAAATTATTTAATAAAATAAAGGTATGCTGTGAATGTGACGTATCCGCCTGAAATAATATTATTTAAATATGTTTGTTTTATGACTTTTTTAATTTTTACTCAGCATACTTTAATAAATAATTTATTTAATATTGAGAATTTAAATCAAATCAAATTCGAACTCAAATTCAAACTCAAATTCGAAATCAAATTCAAACCAAATTTCACGGTTACCTTAAAAGCAAATAATATCCCAAGAACATTATATGAACATTGTTTATATAGTAAAATAATATCTGCCCAAAAAACAATTTCATTGTAAGGGTTACGACAAGATTACGTAGAAACATTATTCTTCAAAGAAATATTAAACCTCCAAAAATTTTTTTATTATTTATTAAAATTTTTTTTACATTTCTTAACAATGTTCCCAAAATGTTATAGACATATCCCTGGGATATTATTCGAAGCGGACGTAACACATTCATAGCACATTCCTGGGATATTATTTTGATATTCTAGTAATGTTTTTGGGATATTATTTAATATTAAATAATATTATTCGCTTATAGGGTACCACCGCCTGGCGCTTCATTCTAATTTCTGATGCCACTAGCCACTACAAACTTAAACTCTTATATCTGAATGCACGTATATGAGTTATATGAGTTGGGTGTACTCTGCTGTCAAAATTAAATTTTCATTTTCGAAAAATTACGAAATTGCATCTCGTACCTAGAAGCATACTACTAATAATAATGGCAAAAATAGTACCGAAATGTTTTATCTCACACTCGAACATAAAAAATAGTTTTCGTTTCTTATCTATAATATCGCAGTGAAAACACTTATCACATCAATAATAATTTTACGTTCAGGCTCAAGTAGATTATACTAACAACTAGAGAAGCGATTTTTGTATGCCATTCATTTATTATTACAAGGATATAATGTTGGATAAGACAGGTACATTTACTGATGTTCTTATAACGTTAAAGTAATGTAAAATTTAAAAACATACTACTTTAGCATAACTTTATTAAAACGTTATTATTTTTTAAGGGTTGGTAATTAAATAAGATAAAAAGCATTTGTAGAATGTGACTGAATGTATAAGTTTAACAATAAATTCCGAAGGGCTACTACAAAATCTTTCATCTAGATAGCGCTGAAAGTTACAGAACGCTAGTAAACGCTATCATTGTTAGTCATGTGAAACTCCGCACGTATGATGTGACTGATTGAACTATCTATTTGTTTGTTGGATTATTCACTTTGTTGCTATAAGTGGCGGTACTATCGCGCTCTTACTTGCCAAGACGTTTGAAGCGCGACCTCGTACGTTTTATCATGGGCGCGGATGTGACGCTTACTACACTTGAGGCTACGCCGTTCATTTGTTTTGTCTTGGTGGAGGCCGAACTGGCAGTTGACGATGCACAATTTGCCTTAGTAGATGGCGCAGAGAGCAACGACCCGCGCATTTTTACTGGTAAAGATGTGCGGTTATTTTTAACACAGTCATATCGTGGCGCCATTTGCGCAGGTATCGTGTGTCCAGCAATATCAACATTGCGAGACCGTAGGGTTTTCATAGGTGTCGCTGCAATAGTGTCGGAACGTAACCAGCGTTGTTCATCAACACTATTTGATTTCGCCGGCGTAATTACTTCGTAGTTGTGATTCATAACCATTTTATGGTTAGTTGTGGTACGTTGGTTGTTGCAATTGCGATTTCGTCGCGACATATCGTGGTTAACATTCAATCGCAATAAGCGATTGGACTCGTTGAGAGATGAGCGTCGGACACCCTTTGCAGGAGACACTTTCTTCTCCAGATTTCGTCTTTGGAAGGGCGTGGACTCTTGGCCAGGTTTAGTGGCGATCCCTACCTCAGCACCTGTTGACCATTTAATAATTACTATACATATTAAACATTATGAAAAACGAAAGATCAGTAATTGTTGGGCATTTTTTCCAATTAGTAAATCTTAAACTAATAATAATCAATGAAGTAAACTCCAAGGGTTGACTCTAATAGATTTACGTGAAACATATGTTAAAAATCCTTAATATATTTAACTTAAGCAATAAGATTTTTTAAGATATTCATTTATTTTTTGACCTCAATAAGACACTTAGATCTAACTTCTGCATCACTTATAGAATATACAATTTATGTAAAAGTAACTTATTTATATAGTAAAATGTAAATAGAAGATATGCGCTCATGGTTCAGTAAAGACGGAATGAAGGTTCATTAATTGCAGGAGAACAAAATTTCAGGTTATGTATGAATGGGAGACTTGAAAAAGCCTTCGTTGAACATTCATTTTAGGTAAATAAGTGTTCTTAAATGTATGTTGTTTAGAGGTATATTGAAAGGTAAAATGAAATGAATCATATCTAGCATTTTTACACAAAATAAATGTAATTTATTACAAATATTTGTCAGACGCATGTGGCATATTTGTCATTTTGAGCTGTATTTCAAGCATCGACACACGCACACGATACGCGCACACCATGATTTTTTAGCGTAGCATCACTGTTTTGTTTGTATGTATGTATGTATGTATGATGTAGCATTGTCACCCTACAAATAATGGTGTGTGTCGATGTTCGAAATACGGTTTTTTAAATCATTGTATGAAACCGCCCATACTATAAAAGTGTAGACGCCTTGCAATTATGGCAAGGAAACATCTATGCTTTCATAAATCGAAAGGGCGCTGTTAATAAAGCATGGCATTCTATCAGCCTAGTGACACGGCCTATACTTGTAATGAATTGAAGCTTTCCTACTAAATTCGTGATCCGCTGAAGGCGCCACCGGTTTAGCGACGAATGACACGTCACGTGATAATAACAACAATAAAATTTAAATAAATTTAAATTAAATTTAGAAAAAATAAGAATCAGAATGCCGCTCAGAACCTATGTAGCAGACCAGCAGACTATTACAAACAATACAAAACACGTGATCATGACGTCATTCGTCGGTCAACCGGTGTCGTTCTTAGCGGATTCCGAATTTAAAAAGCACCTACTGAAACGTCGATGTCACTGGGCTGCATTCTATCTATAACAGTATAAAAAGCATCCTTCTATAGCAACAGTATACATTATGCACAGAAAGCACGAAATCATACTTAAATAGCTACCGAAACTTTACACTACAGTAGCGTAATAACTCCTACGCCATTAAAGCTAACAATTTTTCTCCGTGTAATTACGTAATAAATTAAGTAATATATTATATTGATATAAAAAAACGTTCTCGCTACACACCTAACCAAGAGCAGCTCAGAATCGATCCGCGGTGACAAATGGATGTCTTAACCCGTTGGTCAGACGGGCAGACATTCAGCTGTCTTGATTCGGTCTACACGAAGAAAATGTTGAAATTTTATTTTTCTATCTTTTTACTCTTTGTATTAATTTAATTGATGTACACTTCTACAGCGCAGTGTTGATGTCGCTCAAGAAAAAACCAAGAGAAATGCTGATGAATAGAAATGAAAAGTTTCAGTAGCACGAAACAAACAGAAACCGAAAGTGGGAGTAAAACGAAACGAATAGACAATTCCTAATCCCGCTCCAGAACGAATTTGTTATGTATGCCTAGGATGGGCGAACCTGTTATTGGGAGCAATACATATGGTAGGACAATGTAGACGTAATTTGAAAGGTTACGAGATAATAATTTATCATCGGCATTATATGTTAATTACACAGCATCAATCAATCACTAAAATTTAATAAATAATAAAGCATCATTTAACCGGCGCAATGGTGTAGTGGTGGTGGCATCTGCTTGGTGAGCGTCGGGACGAGAGTCCTGCACTCTAAACACCGGGGGCTTTCCGAGGCGGGTTTTCTCCCATGTAGTTTCCCTGCCTCGTATGCTTAGGCCTGGGCTCGTACGGAAAGCCCTTAGGAAGGGAAAAAGGAAGGTAAAAGGATAAAAGGAAAAGGAAAAAAACAGAAGGAAAGAAACCCCATACGTAGGAGGTTGAACTCCCCCACTGAAGCTCCAGGCCAAGTAAGGCTGAGCGTAAAACGGGTAATATAAATAAAGCATCATTTATTAATCTATGATGCAAAATATGGTTTAATACATTTTATATATTGTAATATTTATAAATATGGGCATCATCTTTGGTAAGCAATCCTCTCTTAGTAAGACTGGGTGTAAGCAGAAGCGGTATTTTGCTCTCGCTTATGTTTCATTTCATTTCCGTTTCGTTAAGTTTTCGCTTCATTTTCGTTTCGTATCAATTTCAATTACGCATCAAAGCGAAACTGAAACAAAAACGAAGCGAAAACTTAATGAGACGGAAATGAAATGAAACAAGGGAGAGTATAATACCGTTCCAGGGGGTCTATTCTTGAATTTACACGTGCGCAGAAACGTTTAAATTTGAACGCATTTAAGACGGTTCGTCGTTACCGGCTCGTCCCAAACACGTTCATATTTAAACGTTTCTGCGCACGTGTAAATTTAAGAATAGACCCCCTGATGTGTCACTTGTATCGGGATTAGCAACATGCATCGTAAAGCAAGGAAATAATGAAAATGATCTATAGAATTGATGATAGATTTAATTAATTTTCAATTTTTTATGCAAACTTCAATATAAACAATTTATATTACATTAAAAGGTACTTAAGATTACATTAGAGAAACTTATTAACAAAAACTTTTAAAATATTAACCCTAGACTTTTAGGGAAGTATGTCATTTATCAAAAAATCAAAACATTCATTTGATCGCAAACTTTAATAAAAATGATTATAAACACATACATTCAAAATTTGTATTCAAATGAATGTTATGATGCTTTGATTTTTTAATAAATGACACTACTTCCCGACTTTTATTTGAAGTTCCATGATGCAATAATATTAGAACGTAGTGATGAAATTTTTAGCTCGGGGTTCGTATTTGAAGTAATGAAACGTTCAACAAAACTACTCGCATTTACTCTTGCATAATACTATCAATATCTGTCACGTATAATTAATAACGCAACAGATAGAGAAAGTATGCGAAAAAGAATGCAAGCAATTTTGTTGAATGTTTCATTACTAATTTCACGTGCAAGCTCCAGGCCAAAAATCTCATCGCTCTTAGGACAAGAACTTCCCAGTATCCAACCCCCTGACACGGAGCATATTAATAAAAACGATAAAGTCCTATTTTCGTGATCTTTATCGGAGTACTAGTAGCGCGCCAATGAAACAAATCAGAACTAAAAATGTTAGAAATCGTAGTTTTTAATTTGAAATTATGTTAATGTTAAGCGACTAGAGGGATATTAAAACTTAATATTTGTTTAAATAGTATTGATAGTTAATAAATAATTATTGATTGTGATTAATAAAATATTAAAATCTATGTATCAGACTATATGACGTATTGATTGCACGCGGAACATCAGGTGTGGCATTACTCTCTCGCTTAAATCTCGTTCCATTCAAATCTCATTTAAAATTCGTTTCCATCTAATATCAATCTCGTTTAAGTTTCGTCGCATCTCATTTATTAAATTTAGTTTAAGTTTTGTTTGAATGAGAACACCGTAAAATTGCGTTTGCCAGAGTGAATCAAAACGAAATTTAAATCAAATGAAATGAAACATAAACGGGATTGAAATTAGATGGAAGCGAAATTGAAATGATATTTGAGTGAATCGAGATTTAAACGAGAGCGTAATGCCACTCCAGCAGACGCTGCAGACGAATTTTTATCGGAGTACTACTAGCGCCTTCAGGCACAGCAGATTTTAATGTTTCATGAACTGCCATATAACATTGTCATGTCAAGGGGCTGCCAGTATCCGAAAAACAATGAAAACCAATGAAAAACTATAGAAAACAATAAAAGAAGTCAACAGTTGCATTAAGTTTTTGAACATTTTACGATAGGCATAAAACTTCAAGGTGATTCTTCAATGTGCCACGTGTCAAAAACGCCGTCCGGTACCCAGGCTGGAGTTGTGAATAGAATTACACCAAAATTTGGGAGGATGTTATGTAAAAGTGAGAGAATCGTTGTTATTTTAGGTGTCAAAGCTAACTTTATTTTTTATTAATTATTGTAGATTGTTTGTTTTTCAAATAAAACTACAGCATGCAATTTAATAATAATCAATTATATTGAACACTCAATTAACTTTATACAAGTATCGCGTCTACTCAATTACGAACTGACGGGCTTTCCTCGTAAAATATGACTTAACTCGCTTCTAAATTTAAAGTAACGGAATCGGTTACTTTATAATAATATATAATATTATTTATAATAATAACAACTAAGTGGGGGGAACCTCTCCAACACAGTCAAAACAAATACTACATTATCGTGTTTTGAAATGTTACGTATTTTTTTGTACCGCGATATATGTATTAGTTTTGCAAAATTAAAGCTACATTTTAACAAATAAAATATACCCAACGATTCTCCCATTTTCACATTACATTATGTCAAATTTTGGTTTAAGTCTGTTCACTAATTAACCTTGTGTACCGGACGCCGTTTTTAATATGTACTGAAGAATCACCTTAACATTTTCTAATGTATTGTACTTTATTGTTTCCTGTAGCTTATCCCTACTCGTTGAATCATAAAATACATATTGTACATCTTACATCCTAAAGCATAGTTCATTGTTTGATTGTTTTCAATATATTTATATATTTATATATGATACTATAACGTGCATCTATTACTTAAACGAAAGTTGTTATTAATTGTGAAATATTTTAATTAATTCATTAAACCTTCATGTGAATAGTAAAAATAAATGTTTTTTTTTAATTCTTTGCTTTTTTCCTTTGTTGTAGTACAAAAATGTTGTTTTTTATTTTATAATTATAAATGAAGGAATTATTTTCAAAATTTATATTAATAAGAGTATATTTTTTATGAATAATTTAAGCCGCCTGAAAAATATCCCTTTCAAACGTAAAGTTAATTACTGTAGCCGACCCTTCAATTCTAGAGACTAATCTTTTTGTATTTAATTTAAATGTTCAGTAGCACGGTAGATAAAGTATTCGCGCATTTACATTGCGATACCGTTGGACGCGTGTTTTTTTTTTTTTTTTTTTTTTTTGTATATTCAAATGTTTTATTGAGTATCAATGTATATAAACGATTTAAAAACGCAATATAAAACAATAAAACTTGCTTATCATAAATCATCGATTTTGGATACTGGGTTATATCTCCATTTGTAATATGTTGAAATACCACCAACTGTCAATCTGTTTGTGGACATAAGGTGACAGCAAATTTCAGTCATACCTGAATATGACAAAACTATATTAAATATAAAAGACAAAACTATATTTTCAGTCATACCTGAATATCAAACAAAACTATATTAAAATTCTTAATTTATAACAAAATGACTGCAAAGTTATATAATAGAATAAATAAAATCATTTTGATCAAAGCGCAAATAAAAAGATGCAATCCTAAATTATGTTTCATGTAAAACATAGATGCAATTCTTTATTATAAATTTTCGTACAGATTTGAGATTAAATAACGCATTTTTATTAGTAAACTTTATAGCAAACAATAATTGGTTTTAGCAATAATACTGATAAAAGCTTTGTAATAAATTAATATGATAGTTTTAATAAAACATAAATATATAAAAAAACCTTACAAACAATTATATACTTAACTATAAATAGTTGTAGAAATCAAAATTACATCTATATTTCAACTAATTTCACGAATTTATAATGTAAGTTTAATTATATATTAATATTTGATCCAACTTTGATTGTTAATATTTTAATCATTAAATGTTTAAATATTTTATTCTAAAATAGATAAATACGGTCGTTTAAATTCTTATATTAAAAAACTTGTGTAACCACCATTTATGAAACATACCAAACTGAATATACACAAACAATTTATAGTTCTTTAGTTCTTTAGCAATGTTGATTTCAAATTATATTATTGTCCTTAAGTTACTTCAAATAAAATCATCTTTCATCTACATAATTTACAATTAAATATTTGATTTAAAATTAATAAAATATAACTACACTACAAGCTCTCACGTTCGTCCTTCCTCGGATATGTTCCGTTTGTTTATTGAAATGCTATATCCGGTTCGCTGCTAACCAATTACAACTGAATATCCATGGCGGGAAATTTAAACTTGTTAATTGTATACAGTTTAAGCCAGGTTTACAATGAAAGTGCGCAATTGCATTCCGACGAATGTGAGAGACTCCGGTTTCGAACGGGGCGAAAGTGAGAGCATGTGGTGTATTAAAGTATATATGTATGCAATATATGCTGATTAAAATATTAAAAAAGTAACTTTTCCTGTGATTAAAAGTTGATATTATGCGTGTCATCAGTAATGGAACATATAGGGGTGCTTCGAAATGATCCAAAATTCATTTTATCCAGACATGCATTATATCAGAAAATCATTATATCTAACTTGCAATGTATCCAAAATTCATTTTATCCAAATATGTATTATATCAGAAAATCATTTTATCTAACTTGCAATGTATCCAAAATTCATTTTATCCAGACATATATGGTATCAGAAAATCACTTTATCAAACTTGCAATTTATCCAAAATTCATAAAATGTAAAACACTATTTATCTAACCCAAAAATTGCCACAATGTCTTTTTCATCAAAACGAGCCTTTTCTCTGAACGTTAATTTATCAGTGCGTCAAATTATACAAACGTCATTTTATCCAAAATTCATAACACCTAAAATGCACTTTATCTAACATAAGAAC
>JABFPN010006838.1:0-11046 GCA_022817305.1 Leptoteleia sp. ZL-2020 | reverse complement strand
TATAATAAAAATGTTCATTTTTCTTATAACCTCTTTTAAACTGTGTATTAACTAAGACAAGAAGATGTCATTTGTCCCTCTTTTTACATTTAGTATAATAATTTTTATCCCAATTTTTTTCTCAGTGTATAAATATAAAGTTATACATGGGAAATAATTTTGTTATACAAAATGAATGAAGGAAATTAAAAGTAAAATGAAAACGGAAACTGAAAAGGAAACGTATGGCTTGGGGGGGGGGGAGAAGACAAAAAGGGGATAATAAAGAAGAACAATCGGAGATCTTATAGAACTTATTTAAAATAACCCTCATCCTTAACCCAATTTAAACTAGCAATAAAAATTCGATCCCCATCGTCGTGGTGATCAAATGTTTCGATAACTCTCGAAAGCCGTCTCGAAGACACGATTGTCCTCGTCGGGGATCATTTTTCACCTTTTTTCACTGTGGATAATTGTAGTAAATTAGTTTTCGTAAAAAGCAGTTTGCCTGTGTATTTGAAATAAAATAGATCGTCGGATAAGTTTCAATATGTTATAGTCGGGCGACGGTCTATTATCCACTTAGTATGGCTTTCATTGGCCGTCCTCCGAGTTTTTATGGCGGATCTTTGTCCGCGTCTTTCTCCTCGTTCAAATTTACGATTCCGCTGTGCACGTGTACACAAAAGATCAGCGCTACTCAAAAGTACTCTCGGGCCTTATTGCCACCACTGTGCCCGAGTGTGAGGGATGATTCTTTGCATTCGACCGAGGGTTGATGTAGAAAAAAAAAAAAAAGGAGAGGCCTGACCTACGTCACGCTCGAGCGATCCTCGGGCCCCAAAAGAAAGGATCGAGCACGAAGACGAATGTTTATTGGATACGTAAGACTGTTCCTTTTCATACGCGCTATTTATTATACACTCGACGATTGTGTCGGTCAAATTTCACGATCATGCTCCCGACAATATCAACTGTCTATTTCAATCTTTTTAAGGCATCATTCTAAACACACTCGGACGTGAACCCATGTAAATTTTAATACACGTCTAGTTGTCCAATTTGTTCACAGGCTAATACGAATTATAATAATTATTACACTGAGACAGAAGTGATATTTACAATTGCCGTACCTTCTGTCGTTGGAGGGATATTGTCTTCACTCTCTGCCATTTTACCATACCATTGCAGTAAAATATTACGTATGAAAAATATTACGTATAATAACCTTTTATATTCAGTATGGTAATAATTGCCATAAATCGTGGCAACTTTACAAGATCATACACTGATAGAAACGGTTTGAATTGCACGAATGTTTAAGAATATCCGTTTAATTATATCTAGTGTAAATTTAGTGTATATTTATGATATAAATTCAAATGCTTTGCTCAAGTATTCGTATGCTTCTTATAGGCATACGTATACCTTTCAGGAGTATACGTATACCTGTCAATTTTCTAAGCATATAATATACCTAGGTTAAGCATATGTATACTTGTGCCTTGTATATATTTCTATCAGTGTATAAAAAATTTTACTCTACCATATAAAAAATATCATTATGTTGATATAGTAATTGCACAAACACCATAAACGATGTCCCTTTAACCTCAGAAGGTATAGAAATTTTTATTATAACTTTTTTTTCAGTGTACTGAAGTTGAGAATTAAATTATTTTTTACAAATTTTATCCATTTATTCTTTGCTTTTGTCAAGATATCGTTAGTTTTAGTAAAAATTGAAATTTAAATCGATACAGATTCTTTTCTTATATTTTTTGGACAATGAACGGAGTATACTATAATTTATTATTAAACAATTATCGTTTTCGTCTCAACAAACTATACAAAATTCATGCCGTGGATTGCACGTTTGAAAAACCGAAAAAAGTAATTTTCACAATACGAAATCAAAATGAGTGATGATACAACAAAATTTACGCTCTAAGTATTCTGAGGTAACTTTTGTATAAATGGATTGGGGTTTCGTATTTTAACGGTTAATTACAGTTTGGCCATGTTATTGTACAATGGAAGACAGTGATGTAACCGATGGAATGTTAAAGATGTTTGAAACGGTTATTTGATTTCGCTGAGGGTTCATTTGTGAATATAAAAGAACTCGGGCGTGAAGTTTTGCGAAAGTTGTATTTTACGGTTATTGTGTGAAATAGGAATAGCTTACTTTTCGTCGGTGTTTCTTTCAAATGAAATCAATACTATTGATTGTTGATGTCTTCGGTTTATATTTCTATATAAAGTGGTGTATAATTAGTTATGACTTGAACGTATTTAAGAATCTATTCTGGATGAATGGAAATGTTATAGCAAAAATAATAGACGACAATAAATGTAATATGATGGTTTTAGGATAAATATATTATTGTATTTAAACACAATCTATTTTCTAATAAAAATAAAAAAAATAAATTTCTTCCGTCATATCTAGTAATTCTTTGAAAAATGCATCTTAAATTTTTAGTTTTCAAATTAAAAGCTGACTAATTCGAAGCAAATGAGAAAAAAAATTAAATAACTGTATAATTGTTTCTATAGAAGAAAAGTCATGGAATCCTAAATCGATCAATTGTTCTTTCTTTGTTGAAAATATTGGTTTCTCATCATGAAACAATATGTCGTTCAGCACATCCCATTTTCTAGCTTGTAAATGCACTCATCGGCAAAATGCAATAACAAAGAATGATACATCAAAGTATCCAGACAATGAACAATGTGAATGTAAAAAATGATACGCTCGAGAAAAGAAAAAGAAACTCATCAAATTAAACTCCAGGATAGTATTCCTTTAATCGGCAACCAAGGAAGAATTAAAAATTATACAAGGACTAATGAACGATAAATGGCCAAGTCGGGAGTTCACAGAATTAACACTTCTATTGATTGAAAAGTTATAACAAATCATTGTGCAACAATTCATAAAGTACACAAATTGTAATAAACCCAACATGACTCCCGTAACATATTATCTTTCAATTGCCAAATTAACATCTGGAGTTTCTCAATTATCATCGTCATTATTCCCAGCATTATGCTAATCAAGCTCTAAATTTGTGCCCAATCTAACCCCAATTCCCATTGTCCGTCGCCAATACTCGAATTCCAATTCCAATTATCGATGGCACTCGAGGAGCGAGACTTTTGGAACACTTTGCAGTTAATGTTAGAAAACTAATTCCCGGAGGACAATGGTCCAATCTCGTTTTCTCAGCTGTCGGACGGGCGCATCGATCGAGGAGCCGGGGTAGATACAAATTTGACGTGGAGGATTGACTTAAATATGTCTATTATCGCAGCCAATAAGCCAGCCGCGCGCACCTGGAAGCTTCATTCCAACTTGATTCTTCGCCGGGCAGCTCCCTTTGATTTGGATGAAATCGTGAAAACGCTCGTTCCCCGAAGCCGCGAGCCGAGCTCTCGTCTTTTCAGTCCCCGGAGGAGTCGTTGGCTTTTGAGCGCGTCAACCGAGGCGACGGCGAATCCTTAAGTTGATTCCATTCACGACTAAATGCCGTCAAATAACACAATAATTGTCCCGCGCTCGGAGTCGAAAAGGTACATTCGAACGAAATTTGCCGCCCCGCCCCCGCCCCCGCCGCATGCATTTGTCACGTATTTGGACTTTTCACCCTGGCCGTCCAATGGGACCCCGAACTTTTACGCGGGTCTGCTTTATGGCAAATTTATATACTTCGCCAGACAATCGTTTCTGTTGACGTCACGCGGGCCTTTTGTCATTTGTTTTTTATTTAGATCGTTATTTTATTATGTCTACCGGAATTTCCAACTCCAGTTGCAAATTTACCTTTCAATTGAGCCTAAAAAGCAACGTTTAGCCAAGAGCAGCTGTTCGAGAGCATTCCGATCAATTCGTCAGCGATTTTCAGTTTGTAATTGACGCCATTATTGGCTTCATCGACTAGGCATTTGGGACATTCGTTCAAGGATTTGGGTTGTTTTTCTTTGACAAATGTTTTACGATATATATACTTTGGATTAGTTTGAAATGTAAAATAGAAATTTTGGTATTGAGAGTTTAAAGGAATTGTTCGGGTTAGTGGTGGAATTTCATGGTCAGATGAACAAATTTAATGCGTTATGTATGGTTCGAATGGAGATGTAAATTAAATTGAATTTTTCCAGTTTGTGTTTCAAATCGTTGCGATAGATTGAAAGTAAATGCAAAGTGATACAACATGTTTTATCGTTTTGTTAAAATTCATCGCATTATAAAGTTTGAATTTAAACGTTTAAAGAAAACGAACAATGAAAATTATGCACTGAATTATTTACTTTTTCAAAATAATAATAATGTACTTTTGAAAGTTACTTTATATTCGATTGCATTTGATCCGTATTTGTTTTGTCTGTACATTATTCAATTCAGTGTAAAAAAATCAGAATTGTATCTGGTTTTTATATAAATTCATTTGTTTAATTAAATCCAGACAGATTTATATTAAATTAGGTTAACTCATGCGGAAGAAGCAGACTAACAAACAAAATTTTCAATTTGTCCAAGTATTTTAAAATTTTTCAATGTCTTCATGTCGTTTATGCATAAATTGTTACATTTGTATTAAAAAAAATGAACGTAAATGTAATTATTATTATTTTACTTTTTTTACGTTATATTATTTTTTTTATTTATTGTTAATATTATTACCTTACATTTTTCTATTTAATCAAAATGTATTTTATTTAATCCAATGATGTATACATGTGTATAATTAATTATTATTATCAGTGACGTTTTTTGTAAATTATTTCAATTATCAATCAAGGGCATTTGTCTCGATTTTAACATAATAGTGGCAAAGGTACCCTTAATTAAGCAACCGAGAAATAACAGCACATTGTGAAACATTGTAAGAGCTAAATATACAGGGATTATAATGCCATGATTGCGGTGCTATTTTAATGAATTCGCCGGAGAGACGCGCCACTTTTTTGAGTGTCGCACAATGCTGAAGTCCGTCTTTTGTGGCAAATAAGTCGAAATAACTCGAAAATCATTCTATAATGCTAGGCTGACTGACAAAGGCAAGAGTTCCTTTAGAGAGTCCGAGGCGTCCGAGCCGTTTAAAAACCTGCTCGAGCGTATATTCCTCGGCCATAATCAAACTGAATGAACGTCGTATGCCGAGAAAGAAATGTTTGACGCTCCGGAGACCTTTTATGTCACTTTGCAATTTTCGACATATAACATGCCTCGGTTTGGCTGCAGAATGCCTTTATTTTTGTAACACCTGGATAACTGTCGCTAATGTATTACAAATCGTGGTAGCTCGTGTCATAAATTCGACCGAATGAAATGAAAATGCGTCTCGTAATTTTCGTATCCGTGTAATCGTTATGTTGGGAAAAACGATAACGTACACTAACGAGCAAAAGTCATCGTTTAAAGGTAATAATTATTGATGAAAGACAGTTTTGGTGAAGCAAACGATAAATTATATTAGAAATACGGTTTCAGTAATAAGTCAACTGTATAAAAATTAAATATTGACTACTTTTTCTTGAATAACAAGTTTCATGTGCAACATGACATCAACATAATAAATACCTTTGCTATTTTTCTGAGAAAAAACAAAAAAACAAAATTTCTACCAAGAAACATAGTACAACAAATGGTGTACTTTTCCCTCGCCTCTAAGAAGAGTTTTACAGGGGTGAAAGGGACGAAAATAATAGTTTTTTCGGCACTGAGAAAAAAATTGGGATAAAAATTATTATACTAAATGTAAAAAGAGGGACAAATGACATCTTCTTGTCTTAGTTAATACACAGTTTAAAAGAGGTTATAAGAAAAATAAATATTTTTATTATACTGTACCATAACAACTTGTACAATACTGATAATCTCTTTTAAAATGTATTTTAAATATCACAAGAATTGTAATTTGTCCCCATTTTTACATTTAGTATAATAATTTTTATCCCAACTTTTTTCTCAGTGGGGAATATATTTTAAAAGGCAAAAAAATAAGTAATATTCTCTGTTTCTTTTTATTTAAATAAATAATCAATTGAACCATATGAGTATTATAAATCCTCTGATATGCTGATAAACGTAAATCATAAGAAAGGATAACATGAATCTAAATTTATTTTTTTTTATTTCATTATTTGACAATATGTTTAGATGATCAGTTTTGCACGTTAGGATTTATTTATACTTCATTTTTTTTACTACATTTTTACACGAGAAATTGGAGTATAAAATTACTTAGACTTATTTCAAACAAGTTTATTACTAAAATTGATCCTGGTGATAATCAGGATCAGGATTTCGGTTGAGCGTGGATCAGATTAATACTTATTTTTTCGTCGTTTGACACATGAGTCAACAGGTTACACTCATGACGGAGCTTCGGATATTTGACAATAGTGCCCAAAGTTTCCATAACGAAACACGATACGAGTATTCATCGTTACGAATAAAAAGTGGTGGAAAAAAGATTAGGTAAGCCGCCATTGAGTGGGATTCTTTACGAAGGATTCCTTAGAGATAGGCCCCGAGGAGTTTTTCTTCGTCTTTGACTGGTCTCCGATTTGGTATCGTGTTGCATCGATTTTGTATGCTCTCTATTTTGAGACGACTTCAACACTTGTGCGTTATTATAAGCTTTATCAGGGGAGGTCCAACTAATCACACAAACGTACAAAAAATGAAGAAAAAAAAACAAAGTACAGCAATTTATAGACATATAAAATTTAAAGTCATACTGGTTTCATTTTTGTATTTTACAGTTCATCTACGGCAATTAAACAGATATATTAAGAGTTCCAATTAAAATTCCTTCCAATTTTTTTTTAATTTTCTATAATCTTTTTCAAAACAGTAATATTTATGTATTGAATATTTAAATAAATTTATGACATTGATATATATAAATGACAAACTATGTTGACTTTAATTTTTATTAGTTACAAAAGGTCGAATTGGAATAAATAAATTAAAAAAGAAATAAGAGGGATATAAGGAATGATCAAACTTATCGAATTTTGGGATAATAAAAAATATCGCCATCTATGATTTAATACTGGAAACAGCTTGCTACGAGGGTTGATGGTTATTTTGGTAGATGGGGCAGCAACCCTCCAACATCATCGGAGTGACGAAGAAAGTTTCGTTTTGATAGAAGCCACGAATTTACCAGACAAATTTGGACACATACACATGTCACATGCATTACATTTACGCAAAATAATACTTTACTTTCATTTCGATATTTCATTATGACATATACACAAACAGATTAACGTCACACAAATAACGAAAAACATAAAGCATAAAAAAAGAACACGCTTTCAAATAATTTTAACACTGGACTTTAAAATGTCTCTTCCAGTATTAATTACCATACCCAATTAATATCTGCGAAATTAAATCGAAATGTTATTTGCAATAATCACTCTACTTTTAATGGAATTCATATAATTAAGTAATTACGAATCCTTTCACTTACCTCACACCGCGAAGCCTTAAGATGTCGCTTGTATAATTATTTACTGTATCAAAATGTAATTATAATTCACTTTGAATATGTATTATAGTTTCAATTTACGAAACTTTCAATCTTGGGTTAATACAAAGTAATGAGAATGAATTATATGAATCAAATTAACGGAATGAAAATGCATTCTTGTTGTATTTATTGTTTCATATCTAAATTCAGTTTTGAAATGAATATTGTCATATTAGGTGTGGAAGGGGTATTAAAACATGATAACAATATTTTTTTTTATTTTTTTTTTATTGTTTATTACACAAAACTGGTATAGATACATTGGTAAAAAATACATACAAAAAGCACACAAAAAAGCAAATACAATGGGATATAAATTGGAACATGCTGTCCAACGAAAACTACACACGTATAATAATGACGATTAATGGAAAGACAAAAAAAAAAAACGAAACACACCCGGGAAAAAAACGAAAAACGATACAAATAATGAGCAGTCGGAAAATAGACGTCGAAACAAGCGAAATGTAAAGGAGTACAATTTTAGCCCAGGTCGATCAGACCGATCGCACGCAATCTTGATCGACTACTGAAACAATCTACGTATCACAAAAGAACGCTCGAGCTGCGATTCCGCTTACACTAAACTATATAAACTTATAGTAGACCTGGAAGATAATGAATTTTATTTGCTGCTTTCGTTACAATGCAGATCACAGTTTGTGAAATTTAGAATCGTAAATATAAACATCAATTTATTGCACAGCTGGAAGACACGTGATAAAGAAGGTAAAGCCGATAAAAATCTTATGATTCGCGACGAACGTAATTTTGTTATAAAATTTCCTACTTAGTCTATCATCCCTCTCCGTCGAACTTAATCCTCATATCTAATATCACATCGCTTGAATTATCACAAAGATGAATTTAAAGCATTTTCGATGTTTTTTTTTTTTTTTTTTTTTTTTTTTTTTTTTATTAAAGACAAATTTTAACGTACAAATGATGGAGTCGTTGAGAAAAATTTATTACAATTGAAAATGAAAATTATTCATTCTGACGTTCAACATCAAATATTTATTTTTTAAAGTTCTATTTTGGGAACTCGACTAAATCATTTGTTCTCTATATTTATCTTTTTTTATTTTTTTATAATATATCACAGTTTTAATAGTATTTATTTTAATCCTAATATCACAGTTTAACAGATGAGATCACAGTTTCCAAGAAAGATTACGCTAAACTTAATCTAACGATCAAAATTAAAACTAATTTGGGGGAGGGGGGCAAAAAAAGAAAAAAAAATAGAAATCGAAACGTATCACAGAAACGCAATTTATATAATATGCACTGGGCGGCCCATTAGTCGAACAGTGTTCGATACTCTGCTATATAATTAAACAATTTTATCAAATCAAATCACACAATAAACTATTCACGCATAATAAACCTAATATCACACAGAGATCCTAAATCCTAAACATTATCAATCGTCTACTCTACGTTCTCCGACACAATTAAATATATATTTACTATTTTTACTTGAGCAATATCAAAAAGTTGTGCGATCGAATAAACATTGCGTAAAGACGTTTACAAGCACCCAAACAAGCGATTGAGAGATTTCGAAAAAGAAAAACAGAGTGCGTTGGCAATGTACTGTAAAAAGCTACAATTAATTCGTGTATAAGTTGTGGCGACGTCGACCGTCGCTGATAACATCTAAGCTTATTAAAGCTCGAACCAGAATGAACATAACGTAACGGTACATTTCACCAGGATACAATGCGATATTCATGGAAAAATTGTTGCGTTAAAGAACTGCAGAACTGTACAAGTTGTATGGATAATATTCAAATAATTGCACTGGGGCATACTAAAAACAGACCGGTTATCAGGACTAAATAGGTCGAAAAGTAAGCTACGAATTTTGGCTTGCAATGTAAAATAAGAATCAAAATCCGGAGTTACTGCAAGGATCAAGTCCACGGATAATAAACGGAATCCGTGAATGGTATCAGGATAGAAAAATGGTTGCTAGATGGATGTAACCTGTTGCTATGGTTGACTCTGTCCGGGGATGAAGGAGGCTCGTCCCGAGGACCTTTGCGGTGGCTGTTGACCGGAAGTGGCACTGTTCTCCAACAACTGTTCTCCATCTCCCGAGGTTGGTAGAGGAGGAAAGGGCCAGATATCTGGAACTGGTCCGCTGCCACCGACGGTGGTCGGAGTCTTCCCGGAGACGGCGCCGATCTCTCGAGGGCCACAGGTCAAAGGTTAAACCGGTGAACGGTTGGTTGGTGAACGGATGGTGAGTAGCCGGAATCACTTGACACAAGCGGAAGGCAGTGTCGTGGCGGTTATACGTTGGGTCGGCTTGACTTTTGCGATGATCCGGGGAGGATCACCGGAGCGGCGTATGGCGCTCCTGCGAGCATCCGCCGGCAGTGGGTGTGATTGAGTGTGCCGTGGGATGAGACCCTGTCGTTTATATAGGCGTGGGGCGGCGCATGCGCGGCGCGTGCGTTCGCGCCAAGACGCGCGCAGGTAGCCGAGGCGCGCTCACCTACACACGCACGCGTGCCTCCGCGACCGCGCGCACGTAACTCTAGGAGCAGCGTCGCGGGCTATCTCAATGGTCCTGAAACTCGTTAAATGCGTTCACGCAACGCGACGCATTGCCGCTCACCGCGCCCGTGCTTTCTTTTATCCTGAGGAGCGATCGTTACAGTTTCGTCCATTATAAAGTTACGCGGCGTTGTATCGTTGTAACCCACGATAGGACGTAATATTAATAGCTCGGCCTTTGGGCTCGGTCGGTCGGGGGTACTGGGAGGAAGGATTACTGTACGACGGATGAACGTTGGGATTCGGTCAAGTGCTCCTTTGTTTGTAATTAAGGGGAAGCTTTTTGGTCGAGTGATTGTACAGCGTCGATTTTGTAATATTTCGTTAAAGGGTATTTATATTTGTCAAGGACTCTTTTCATATTAGGGACGTGGACGTAGATTTTTGTCTTAATCTGTGCAAATACAGCTGCGATTTACAAATATCGAGGTGGATTGTTGTTTGGATTTAACTCGATTATAACTATTAAATTGTATGAATAGTATTGAATTTATACATAGGTAATGAGTTGAAATTAGCACAATTTAGATTGACTTAACTTGACAAATTTTAAACATAAGTTGTAATTAGTTTTATTGATGATTATCATTATTAGATAATGCTCGTATTCAGAGTAATTTTCCTTTTTATAATGTACATTATTTGTTGATAAAATCTTGTTTAAAACATTATTTAAACTCGTTCATGTTTAATCAAACATTATTAAATGTATATTATTACTTTTCATAATAAGTCAACATAATACGTTTCATGATATCTTTATTTAAATACTAATTTTTGAAATTAGTTAAATATGTTAAATTTTCGTATATAATTAGGAAACTGAAACTATATGTAGTGTATAAGAAATTTTCAAATTAAATATATGAAAACTTAGCACATATATTACACTACTTTATATAATTATGTTTCCTTTTCGCATACTTAATGCTAAGCTTTCATA
>JABFPN010006837.1:0-11047 GCA_022817305.1 Leptoteleia sp. ZL-2020 | reverse complement strand
CAGTGTTATTTTCGGGACAGTCCTCAAAATTGCAAAATGTCCTCAAAACTGCTAGTTAACAAGAGAAAAAAATGGCGATATGGTCTCAAAATTGCTGTTTGACAAATATATATATATATATATATAAATAAAAAACAATAATAATAACAAGATAATAAAAAAACGTACAAAGTAATTGAAATGTAATTGAAAAGTAATGGAATTTAATTAAAATTCAATTAAAAGTAATGGAATAATTAAAATTCAATTAAAAGTAATTGATTAATTGAAAATTTAATTAATCCATTACTTTTAATGCAATAATTGAAAATTTAATTAAAATTAATTGATTCATTGATAATTTTAAATTATTAATTAAAAGTAATTAAAGTAATTGATAATGGACCAGAAATCAATTACTTTAATTGATTTTGGACAACTCTGATTGCAATATACTACAATCAACAAACCTCATAACGAATCCATAATGTATATTTGTTCTTTTTTTCTTCCATTTGTTGAACAAGTAACCATTTCTCACACGTTTCACCATCAACTACTTCTGAGCCAACACACTGTAATTAATAATGCAAAATGTTATTTTATACAGTAATAATTACTGTTTTAAGCTATTATTCATTATCTTATCTAAATTATATTTCTTTAAAAGCACAATTGAATTATCAAAATAGTAAAAATATATTTGTTTCGTATTATAAAATAGATTATTGTAATTATAAACTAAATTGATTTATTTAATTGAAGCAATTGTTTAATTTTAAACTGAAAACTGATGTTTTTTAAATACTTGAAAGTCAAACGTTTCCGGGACAATGGTCTGAGGCATGATTTTCATATTCTGAGTCCCATTGACTTGTAGGCAAGTTTGGACATTTTCTTCAGTTTCAGTTGTGACTGGAGCAATTTTTATACTGGATCCATAATATCCTTTATGAGACAGTTGAAAAGTTTTGACCATTCCTAAACGACAAAATGACGATATTGAAATTGAAATTAAATACTGATACTATAAAAGTTTATCATAAATTTTATTTAAATTGTCTGTGTCTTGTTGTGCTTACCTTAATTGTGTTTTTATTACATTTTACATACCTCCATAATAATCAATTCTACTTGATCCTGATTTTCCATTATACCAAGCATAAAATGGTTCTTTGATATCAGCATAAGGAATATATAATGTTCCTTTAACTGAATATGTATTGCTAAAAGTTAAAAGTTTTCTTTCACAAGCAGAAGCAATGCCTGAAACAATGGTTTCAGATTATGATTTCATTATTATTACTATTATCATAATAAAGAGTCAGACAAAGAAAAGTATTATTAACAACAATGCTTACCAAATAAGAAGATAATTTTCAAAGCTAAATCCAACATTTTGCGCCTTATTCTGCAAGAATAATAACAAAAATGATATTCTATCTCATTAATGAATCAGCTTCATTGTAAACAAACTTACATATAATAGATATATACAAAAGCAATAAATTTTATCCAATTATTTTCATTTAAAATCATAAAAATTGTACAAATAAAACAAGGTATTTTATAATTTCAGCTTGTATGTATTCATTATAAACAAATTAGAAGTTGTTATATTTTAGAGTAACAACTGGACTTTTTAACACTTCTTTATTTGCTGCTTTTTTTCATTTGTATTATGTATATTTATTCATTTGTATAATATTAAGATGCTTTGGGAGTAATATCTACGTTATAATATTATTTATTATATAATGTTATATAATTAATTATATAGATGTATATATAATTATAAGAAAATATATTTTAGTTTAAATCAATTGTTATCAACATAATTTATGAAGGGGAGTAAATGTTTGATTTAATTTTGTTATCGGCAAGTAATTTAAAACTGACATTAAAGTATCGCTTTTCATTGTCGTAACATTAACATTTAACAATACAACTAATAAAATGCAATTAAATTAATTTCTTGTTTTCAGTTGACATATGGTCTCAAAGTATAAATTTAAAACTTTATAAATTAATAAATATGTTAGATAAGTAAATTAAATAATAGATTAATAGAAAAAATAATTTTTTTGTTTATAATTAAAACGTCAAAATGTTATAAAAAAACATGAAATGGTTTATACGATCACTCAAAATTTTTCTTGTACATACAGAATAATGATTTGCAATTAATTATAAAACATTTGCAATTAATCAAAATAACAGATAATATACATAGTATAATAATAAACCTATTAATTTGTAATATGACAAATTTGATACATAATTTTGTGTGAAAAGTTTATTTCATTAAAGTGCTTATAATAATTGAATATTATGTTGTAAAAAACCTATTAATGTGTATTTATTAAGGTCGTTTACAAGAAATAAACAGTTAAATAAATATGTTTAAAACGTAAAAAAAATTATTATCATGTGTTAATTATATTATAAATTTAAGTATATGAAAATTAGATATAGAAAATCTAATGAAAAAGTTTTCCCAAAACTAAACATATAAGATTTTAACCGAATAATGATATTAACAAAAATAAAAATGAGTGTAACTAATTGAATTTTAAAGCAATCTAAGATCAAAGTTTCACTGAATTGTTCAATACAATTTGAATCGTCACATTGACTTCTCAACTTCGTAGTCAAGACACTGAATATAAATTTTTATTTATAAAATCAAAATGTACACATTAATATCTTACCTTTCTTAAGTAGAAATGAAATTGAAGTCATTCACAGATTGCAACTCAAAATAGAAACTTTATACTAATGGTACTAATGCGAGAACATAAAAAATATCCAGTTATAATTCGAGGAACATTAAATATCATATCCCTCCTTATTATCTTTCTTTCTACTTTTACGTCACTTTTTTATCCTTGTTTGCTTTTGTTCGTGCCTAGTCTATCTCTTTTCAGAGAGAACTATCAAGCTTTCGCATTGTCGCCAACCGACTAAAATACGGTTTCTTCTGTTTATGTTATTATTCAACAATGCCGCTTTATTTACAGACAAATTGCATCATCAAAATTATCATTACCAAGGGTCCTTATACGACACGTCATTCCGCATGCAAATATTGTATTGTACGCAATTATGCATTTTTAAAAGGAAGAAGATGTGATAGTGCCACGAAATTGTTAGTGTCCTTCATAATGAAAATTTTATTTTCTGTGAAAAGCGGTGACAACTGGTTTTAAATGTCACGAAATGTCAGTAAAAAAATCCTAATTCACACCGCTTTTCATCAGTTTTCTTCAACAATTATTGCCGTTTTCATTCTTCAACAACTTGCTCAGTTAATAAAGGATGCACTTATATGAACAGAATTATCTATCCTTTTTTAACTGAGCGAGTTGTTGAAGAATGAAAACGGCATATGTTTTTATAGGCATTAGTATTTTCACCCGGTGTTAAAGAATGACTGGTCATTATTTTACATAATAATATTTTATATATTAAAGTATTATTTTAAATTAAAAAGACACCAACTCCGTGAGAGCAGACTTTGAACGTCTACCTAACTTGAAAAAGGTTGCATTTATAATATGAATATAATTGTCTGTCCTTTTTTAATTTAAGAAATTGTTCAAGCTAGAATATGCCATGCTGTTTATTGCAAAATATAAATTAATTCATGCATCGCCTCAAGCAAAATATGCCACTGGATTCTTTGTCCTGTTTCATCCGCGTGTTGAAATTAAAGAAGAAAAGGACAGACAACTTGAGAAGTTTTGCTCGAACGCGAGTCGAAGTAATAAACCAAAAAATCTCCAGTGTACGAACCAAAATATTGTTTTTAATTTTCTCTCTGATATATTTATTTATTTTCTTAAATATCAAATGAAATGATAATTTTGTAGATATTTATACGTTATTTCAGAGTTTTAAGAAACTGAACATAAAAGTGAAGGGCAATGTCATTGAGACAGAAAGTTCTTCAGTTATATAAAACTGTGAGTTCAACGTTGACGTCCGTTGACAGCCGTAGAATGTTGATATCGTGTGAATTAAATTGACGTTTATAATTTCAGCTTTTATACATGGGAAAAGATTATCCAACGGGATACGAGTCTTTTCGCGATAAAGCAAAAGCTGCCTTTCTTAGAAATAAAGATGAAAGTGACCCGGATCAAATTAAAAAGATGTTAGCCAAAGGCAGATACGTTGTCAAAGAGTTGGAGGCACTTTATAAAATAAAGAAATACAGAACATTGAAGAAACGTTACTATCAGGATTAATTATTTATATACAACATTTATATGAAAATTATGTACAAAATCTGTAAATGAATAACTGACAAAATTTAATATAAAAAAAAGGAAAAAATTAGATCAATTTTAACTATTACTTATGAATTAATTTTCTTTTTGATCTTTTCTTCTTATTATTATACTAACTTTTAAAATGACCACAATAAAGGTCGAAACGTTAATCGACAAAAAATTGTTTTAATTACTTTTAATTATTTCACCGATTATATAATAATTGTCTGTTGTTCAAAATATACGATCGAAAAAATACTTGGATAAAAATATTAACGGACGTTAAAACAAATTATTAACCGACAACTTGTATGTATAAAGCGATAATTTGTACAGTCAAAAATAAATATTTTATTTAACATTTAAACACCAGTTTTTTCCGTACCTATATATTATCCACTATTAATGGTTGAAAGAGAAATTAAGAGGTTACATCGGTACCGTCTGACAAATGTAGGATTTGATGTTTATGAAACTCCTCTAATATTAGTCCACATGGAGAGAAGGAGAAGGACAGTTGATGACAACTTAACCAACAATAGTGAACCAAAACTTAACGATTAAAAAACACGAATAAGTTTACTTTAACAAATTAAGCGATATATTAAACTAAGATTTTTATATTGTTCTGTGTTTTTTACACTAAACCTGTATTTGGTTTTTAAATTGTAAAATATAATGGCTGTATGCGTTGCTGTGGTTGGAAAAGATGCAAGTGTCAATATACATATATATATAAATATATTTTTTTTATTGCATTGACACATTTTAATATATTATTTTGCCTCTAAATAAGTTTTGTTTTAAAGTCGACCTTACCTTTACGTATTTAAAAACAAAAAAGAAACAATGTTTGTTTACATATTGCATTTTGAAAACGTTTTATATTTCAGTCCCATAAAATATTTATATATTATTGTACAATAATTTTGCACTATATTATGTGAAATATTACTTTAATATTACAAACATATTATCCTACAAATATCTGAATATTTAAAAAATATTTATTCTTTAAAAAAAAATATTGATAATATATCATATAAATCGCGCAAAATAAATATTACACGAAAATCAAAATTGAATTAAATCATTTTTTACCTTATTTTAAATATTTTGTTTCTGTATTTCGTAATTTTATGTAATAATCTTATGATAGAATTCGTGAATGTTTCAGTCAAATTTCATATGTTAAAAGCCAATCAGATAATTTTTAAATCTAATTTAACTAATAGTTATAGAATAGATTGATTAAAATAATATCTTATTCATTGCAGAATTCGCCTAAATATATAAGATGTGTGGACGAAACAAGCTCCCTGGAATTTCATTACAAAGTTCATACATCTATAGACATTATAGAAGAAAAGCTAAATGTTGGAAATAAATCTGATATGAGAGAACTGTTTTTGGGACTTTTGCATTCAACTGAGGAATATAAAATGTATTAAATATTTGCCCAAATATTACCAGTTTTTACTTTTTTTTTTTATTAAATTATGAATTTAAATAATTTTTCATACATATATTAACATTTTCTATCAGTAATATTTTGTCTACTTTTATCATAATACCATTTTTGAAAACAATATTTAATCATTGACAACTTTTTGTAAAGTATATACAACAATATTAATGATTATGAAAAATATTTTCTGGTTAATATTGATGAATTTTTCTTTGAGTTAATTTTATTAAGAATAAGAATTTCAAATAAAGATTATATTACACTTAAATGTAACTTTAAATATGTTATAATTTTATTATAAACATATATGGTAAATTATAGATATTTATGGTATTATAACGATATTGTAGATTTGGATATGCAACGAATACCAAAATAAAGTTTGTCATCATACTACAGTCTTCAAATACTTCATTACGTGATAATGAAGTAAGAATGGTGAGAATTATTTTTCGTTTTATTTCATATATTATATTGGAAATAAATACATTTTTTCCTTATCAACAGATTTTTAGAAAATTACATGTAGCTTATTCAGATGCTGTGTGCGATCCATTTTACATTCCCGGCGATCAAATTTCTTCAAAGTAAGAATAACTAAATTTTACTCAAATTTCACATTTTCCTTATTTGATTATAAAATTGTTCCTTTTCCCACGATCAAGTAAAATCTAATACATAATTAAAAGAATTAATGAAATAGACTAATATAATAAATTTATTCTTGTGTCACTTATATAGAAGCAACACAAAATTAATATTTAAGATGTATTCATTGCAAGATTTATAAATTTTTAAACCTATAATTACTTACATTACGGTTATAATTTATAACTTTTATTTTATAAAGTTATATATTTTATGAGTCTTTGCTACATTGTACATATGTTTCAAATTGTTGATCTTTATATTTGGTTGAATAAAAAATAAGCTTTTGATCGATTAAATTTGATTGTGTTCTAGATAAATTATTATCCATTTACAAAACTAATAATATATATTATATTTCAGGATATTCGATGCGGCAGTAATGGAAATAATGGGAATATCACCAATTACAATTCAAACGTAATTTAATCTTTTTTACTACAACTGTTAAAATTGCAAATAATTTATGTTTTATTGATTGAAAGAACAGTATTTTTTAAAAGAAGGTTCTGTTATATTTTCCTTCATGGTTTGGAATTATTATTTCATTGTAAATTATTTATCTACAACAAATGGAGTGCGCATTTTTACTCTAAAGTTAAACAACTTTCTTTATAGCATATTATTAAATATTATTTAGTACACTGGCAAGATAGATAATATATTGTGCATTTATCAGCAATTTAATAGCATGTAATTGAGATGTATTAATAAATAGATTTTATTCTTCTTTGTATTGTCGGTAATTATAAATGTACAACATTAAAAATTAATAAAATATTGGATAATATAATTGATGAAATAATTGAGAGAGACTTTATGCAGGAACTAAAAAAATATTTTTACGATCAGAAAAACGAAACTATTAAAATTACATTGAATTAGCGCAAGCATCTTGACTCGCGCGCGCCTGTAATGTAGCGCGTGTTTGAGTGCGCGCGCACCACTCAAAGAATATGATTGCAGCTTTTGCCGTAATAAAAAATTCCAACTTTTTCTTAAAAAATCTAATTTCTTATTAAATTCGAATATTTATCTTTGATACAAAATTTTGTAACTGATTGAGAAAGTTACGAAATTTGCATTTGTTTATTAAAAAATCATTTATTTTCCATTATTAATAATTCTATGATGAATTCGCTGTTACCATCTTAATTCTCTTACTTTTTTACATTAAAAATGTACTCTTAATATTTATTATATAATATTAGTTATAATTCTTGGAAAAAATGCTACCGAAAATTTCATTTGTTTATAATTTTATTAATAATTAATATTTTCAAAAATTTGTTTGGAGTTTTCAATAAACCGAAATGGTCTACTGATTTATGGAAAAAGATTTACATTTTGATAACGTTTGTTTTTTGTGGGGACCATTTCACGAATTCTTATTCTAATGAAAGTAAAATAGTGTAGTGAAATAAGAATATTATGTATAAATCTTAAATTCTGTATGACACTCTAATAAAAGTTTTTCAAAATGTAGTAACGTTGACACATTTTTACCCGAATACAGCACAATTGTGTCGTTCAAATTTTCTTACTCTGTGCAAATGTTTCTGACTTGGTAAATAATTTATTAATTAATACTACTTCATTTGTCTTTATGTATTCATTTAAAGTATTCACAAAATGATTTATTTTGTGATATTCAAGCAATATTCATAAGGTATTCATAAAACTCTATTCATGAAATTTAATTTTCATTGTGATGTCATTGTGATTTAAAGTGTCAGTTTCAACTAACAATTGAAGGATTACACGGAGAGAAAAGATTAATAAAAATTACTGACATCGTTAGTAAACTGGTTATATACTTGAAAATTTTGCGAAACTACTATCTTAAGATAGCAAAACGTATCAATTTGTTGACAATTATCCTTAGAAAGCTGACACTTTTTACTAACTTGGGATAGTAATTTCTCAATTTTTGCATTTATATGACCAGTTTACTAACAAAGTCAGTAATTTTTGTTAATCCTTTTTCACCGTGTAGTTAATTATAATATCAAAATTAAGTATCGAATAAACATAGTAACGTGCAAATAGTTGGTTATCGGATCTTTTAAATGTTTAATTTTGTCAAGTATTTGCCAAGTCATTAAAAAATTTCATATCACATAATTTCTTAGAAGAAACTTAAGAGGCATATTACCTTTCTCTGGAATTGTTTTATTTAACTTGAGCTGCGATAGTGCAGTGGAGGGCAAATCTCCTATAAATATGAACGCACGATTCAGTTTGGACAGAAAATTGTGTTGTTATAAAATCAAGGGTTATACTATAATTAAAAAGTAAGTAACATTTCGGTAAAACCGTTTGATACAATAATTTTTTTAACTATGACATTTATTGTCATTATTATTACACATTACTTTCACACGTGTACTGTTAGTGTTGCATTCTGAAGTGTTCAACGTTAAACATCAGTCGTTAATTATTAAGGTATTTTTAATTATTTTCGTGGGATGATTTAATATTCCAGTAAATGAGAAATTATTAAAAATTATTCAAATGCACAAACGTGTATTAGAACGTTATAATCAATGTTATATTTCTAAAATTCTTAATGATTTATTTTTGAAACTTTTTAAAGTGTATCATTTTTCTAAAATGTTGTATAAATTTTACTTAGTTTCACTTTTTATAATGTAATATAGCTTAACTTTTAAAAACTGTTTCCCAAGTGAGAGAAAAAATGATACCCACAAGTTGAACCATATTACATATTATACAAATTGGATTTATGTAGTGATATGTTTTTTTTAGTGTTACAAGAGTTGAATAACATTCCTTTCTTTTTTAATATTAAATTAAATTATTTAATGAAAATAAATTGAAACACTAACTCTGTGAATATATATCACGTTTATATAAAATTGACACAAATGTTATATTCAGTTGCGAATGTATGCAACGTATTTGTATACAATTTATGTACATCTTGCAGGATTCAAAATAATTTCGATGTAAATTTTATCTAAATATTTGCATAATTTGTTTACAAAAATAAAATCCCATCTTATAATTATAATGTAGGTTTTGTTTTAATTTTATTAAAATAGAATTTATTTATAGATTTTTAATACTTTTATCATTATCCTGACTTTTATTTTTTATATTTCTATTTCACGATTTCAGTATTGAATTTTGATTTTAGAATATAGCCCATATATTTTTTTTAATCCTTTTAACAATCAAACAAAACAAATAAACTTCCCTCCTAATGATACATTTGATAGTGTAACCAAAGAAACTACCCTGGTTCAAAAAATAAAGTTTCTTGTATCAGAAATTTCAGTCTAAAACACTGTGAAACTACAATGGGTGCTTACGGGAGCGCATGATTCCGGAATCTTGTGTTCAAAAACATAGGTTGATTTTTCCAATATTTCACATTTAGTAACTCAGACCAACTTATCTATTATTTTAAATCAGGAGAACGCACCAATTGGTCAACAATATTGTTTGAAAGCAGATAAATCGTTGAATAAATAAAATCCGTCTTCATTGTTATGAAACCCCATGAGTTTTAGAACACATGATTCCGAAATAAATTCTAGAATCATGCGCTCCCGTAAGCATCCATGGACTCTGTGTAATTTTGCATTTGTGTATATATATATATGTACACGCATTATAATATCTTATACATATATTACATGTATAATAATGCATATGTTACAGAAATGGATAAACACCCTGCTCAGCCACCGAAGGGGACCGTCGATCATATTAAAGATATGGATCATCATAATAAATCTAATTTAGATAACCGTTCTAACCAGTTAAATCCTAATAATCAAGAATACAAAGGATCGTCTAAGAAATGAAATCAAACAAATAAAGCAGGGATAAAAAAATATATAATAACAATGAAAAAATACTATATCTAACAATTTTTAAAAATAAAGTTTATTAATCAATTACAATTCCATGTTAGTCTACCATTATTTCTATACCATTAATGTTTATGTCATCGTATATACTTTAAGGTAATGCTGTAAGTCTCCTGCCACGGAGTTAGTGTTTTTGTAAATATTATTTTAAAAATGTTGATTTAATGCTTAACAAAAGTTGTAGCACATTCTTTGGGCATGGGAAAATTTAATTTAATTAAAAAACCGGAATTTTTTAATCAGCTTCAAACGAATTTAAGGAAGTCATTTTTTCACCACCTCAAAAACGCGTTCCGTAAATTTGCTTAAAATTAATAACAAACATTCAGTTATTTTAATGTAAAATAATCTTCCAAATTTAAAAAACGGTCTGAAGCAATTACATCGGTTACATTTATATATTTTTAATAAAAGCACAGAATACCCTAATCTAGTTATTAACGCTTACAGCATCGCATTAAAAAAACGCGTTCCACAAATTCGCTTAAGGTGAAATCGCAGTGCTATACTTATGGAGTTAGGGTGTTTTAATTTATTTTTTTTATTAAATGAATTAACGTGATGCCGTAAGCATAGGTAGCGCTCTGCAGTACCGGCTTTGCTATTTATGTTAATAAAAATTACAACAATTATAATTTTGTAAAATAAAAACTATTATTAACTTCAGTTGGTGAGGATTACTACATTGGTTCTCCTAATAAGTTGTATATTATTAATGAACGATTAATATCTATAAAGATTCCTACGTTTATTACACGGACACCTAGAAATTTAAAGGA
>JABFPN010006836.1:0-11047 GCA_022817305.1 Leptoteleia sp. ZL-2020 | reverse complement strand
CCTCCCCCCCCCCCCACCCGACCCGAAGGCCTCGCGCGCAGAACAAGAACCGGCCTAATGACTTTTGACGGTTCACTATTGCGTTTATTATGGTAGTGTTTAGATGGAACAATCGGTATGTTTTTGATTAACGCCGAAATTTCGACTATCGCAGTACCGTGCAAGTTACTCGCTACGACCGGTTTTCTGTTTGTTGATTTGTTTTCAGTGTTCAGTTGGATTACGTGACGTTTCAATTTTGTTTTTCCAATTTTATTTTTCAGTCCACCTCGAATTAGCATTGTTAATATATTTTTCCATAGTTCGGGGACGGTTTAAAGGCAAACATTGTTAGCGTTTGAATTGAATTGGTTCGGAAGATTTTTTTTTTTTAGATAATTGCTTGATAGAAAATGACTATTGACGATGTGAAATAAATGTAAGATTAAAGAGTAGTATGTTTGAGAGAGTGAAATAGAGTAAATTTAAAACTTTACAGATAAGTGTAGAATTAATTGTTGGTATTTAATTTAAATTGTAAGTTTTTTTGTTGAACAGAAATTCTTATGCTAATTTAGGTTAGAATTTGTAATTGAAGGGAAATAGTTCAAATCCCAAGCGATACAATACTGTTTAATGACTGATGATGTTCTTATTTATTTTCATTAAATAATTTATTGTGAAAGATTTTGCCAACTAAAAGAGCCATTCTTTCAGTAATTATACATCATAACAATAAATGTTTGATACTTAATCAATATCTCTCATTGCAAATAAATGGCTTGTTATTGAATGAAAATAATATTCTGTAAAAATAAATTATAAATACACTAATCTGGTATTACTGATATTTCACCTGAATGGAACTATTTAAACAGTTGTTATACACGAATTTACTATCAATGTTCACTTTTGGAGTTACTTATCATTATTCCTAAGTTCACTCTTATGTTTACTCATAAATGTACTGCGTAGTACGATTTGCCTTACCTTCGAAAATTTTCGTTTCAACTAAACTTTAAGTTTAAAATTCTACCACATTTTTAAAATTTTCTTTCCGAAAAAAATAATTGTTTTTCATACAAATTTTTCCTATTTGCATTTAGTATATTTAAAACTCAAAATTTCTCAGTTTTTCTCAAAATTATTCTCAATTCAGTTTGCGCGTGTGGACGTACTTTTTTTCATTTAAATTCGATAACGAACTTATATAAAAATATCAAAAGTAATTTAAAATTATGAAATGTAGTGGAAGCAACATTGTATTTGACTGTACAGATTCTATTTAAATACTATTGATAAGTTTCAATTTGTTATTAATATGATAATTCGAATCGCGGTTATATTGAAAGAGACTTACAAACACATTACGCTATGACTATATTTGTCGTAGTTAATAATAGCGGAATATTCATAAACATCGGTGCGTGTTGATAAATAGTAACTACACTCATTGTTCGGGTAATTTTTTTGTCTCCCGCTAATATACAAACAATCAAAATTATTACGTATTACTCAATTATTTTTTTTTCTCTCTCTGTACAATTGTCGTTATGTTAATGCCGAAGATAAGAAATGTGTACCAATAAATATTCATAAATAATTTATCTTTGGACTCTGCCGCGCTTGTGCGGTGGAATATTATTTGACAGTTAATTGTAAAGCAACACGAAATGGTCACTAATTTTATCAATGCTCCTTTACATTGTGATTAACATTGGTTATTTTAAACGTGATTATTATTCAATTATTAACTTTATTCTTTGTTTGTTTATTTTCTTTTTCTTCTTTTTGGTTTCATGTTAAGGAAACTATTAATTCTAAAATGCAATAATTTTAGTTTTGATAATCGTTGACTATTACATAAAGGATGATAAATATAAAATGAATGAACATTTAATAATAAATAATTAAATCTTTATGTTCAATTATACACAGGCAGACTTGGCTGAAAGTTCAATTTTACAATTTTTTTTTATTTATTGCAACTTTTGGCATTAATGTATAATGCCACTTGAGTGAAATGTGAATGAATTAAAAACAAAAAAGTGAGCACAAAGTTGGCGCCAGTTGAAATAAAAGATTAAAGGGAAAAGACTGATGAAAAGATACTAATTAATTATTACGATGATATCTGAAATAAATGCATATACAACAACGCTCTTATCTTGAATTCAAACATTCGCATGCAATTTCGGACTGTTAAAAATTTCCTTGCACATAAGGCTTTAACTGTTATATTTTTTAATTAATATTTCATGAAATGTGTGTTGCACATAATAAGACCGTGACATACTTTTAAAAAAGCGTAGACAGACTATAGTCCGATTTGAAGATTCACTGGAACGCGTTATTTCCGCAATAAAGTATTGAAATGAGTAAATTTGAACAACAAAATTTGTTAGAAACACTTACGAATCTGTCATGGGGATTAGACATAAGAAATTTGTTGAGTCTGAGATATTTTATATAAGTACTTAAGTGTATTGTTTATATTCATGTGTGAACTTGTATGAGTTTTTATACTGATTGCAAATGTACATGACAATAATAGTATATAATAATAATAACTCGCTGATTTATAGGATAGTCAATCATAAAACTTACATATTTACATGTATGAGTACTCAAATGACTTTTTAACTGTAAAATTCATGCACGTCTTACTTTCAAGAATACTTGGAATTTGGAATAATAACTATTTTAAAATAACTATAATATTTTTGAGTATTCAAAATTGTTTGTTTTATTACAATAAGTACTCATAAGCACCATGAAATAACTACCTGAACTGTTTAAAAAATTTAAAATTTTCTTGTAAATGTATTTTCTATATAAATAATTTTATGAACTTTTGTGACTTCACATATAAGCACTCATAAGTATTCACACTATGCCAAATCAAATCTTAAGTACTTAAAAAACTGTAGAAAAAGTTCTTTCGACACTTTCTAAGTGTTCTCAAGTTATTATTCTTTTTTAATGTTTTTTTTTGTACAATTTATTTCAATTATTAATTAACAAAATATATTTAATTGCAGAAATGATTGTCTGTTGCATTATAATCGAAACATAACAAAAACTCGTACAGTCAAATAATGCTTGGTTTTAACATCGGCGAACTCGCACGTCCAATTAATAAAAAGTAGCTCAAAAATAAATCAACAATCAGCGTGTTTTCGTCCATTAGAATTTAGTCGTTACGGTACAACACGTGGAATAGTAGTATCCTTGAGTTTTTCATGACTTACAAATATGGACGAAGTTGACATCGACTACTCGCAATGGGAGATCATCGATGTGAAGGAGTATAGCACGAGTTGCGTGCATCTTTTCGAAAAACTACCTCGTGATTATGTCGCGTACTATGTAGCTTATGGCAATCCGCGCTTTAAGTTTCCCTACGTTTCCTATGGTAAGACCACTCATTTCTTTTTTTTAAATTCCAAAATTTCAATTCTTTTTCAGGATTATTTTTATAATGATATACACCTGGACAAATGTTTCATTTTTTTAATATTAAATTTTAAAATATGGAAGTAATTAGAGTTTTTAAAGTCTATTTAATAAATTTAATTGAATATTGTTCATTACTAAAATATACATTGTAATATTTATCGGTTTAGTTTGACATGTCAAAATGCAGTTATAATTTTTACACAAGTATAAAAATAACTTAATAATATAATTAAATATACATAACTTAAAAATATAATTAAAAAAGATTAAATTAAATTAGAAAAGAAAGTGAAAAAAGTTTTCGATTTCACTCTTCATGAATGAAAAATTTTGATTAGTTTATCCATTCAACTAATTCGCATCTGGATGCACAAATAAAGAAGCGCCCAAACAAAATATAATCGTTTCGTATTAAATGAGTTGTTGAATAATTCGTTTCCATTTATTACCGACAAGATTAAATTCTTTCCTTACGATGAATTGTGAAGTAGTCACAGCCCAGATTAACTTCAATTTACAAATAACACAGAGGAAGTTAAACAACACAATTCAGAATGTTTAAAATATTGTACCGATTGTAAATCGAAAATAATAAATGACGATTAATGAATTAAGTATCAATTGATAAATCAATGAGAACTAATTGATAAAGAAAAATGAAAAAAAAAATTCTATAAGATAATAACAAATGCGAACTTGTTCATCTATCAATGTTGGACCAATTACTATTTTTATCTTGAAACTTGGATACAATTGGAGAACTCATGAAAATTACGATACAAAATAGTAAAGCTATTGAAATCATATAACAAAAAGCTAAATCAATCTAAAAGTATTTTAAATTTTTTATGGATTTTACAAGAATATGGAATAAATAATTAAAGCAATAGTTATTTAATGAACATCTTTTTTTTTTTGTTGATTGTTATTATTTTTTTAAATTGACATTAAATAATGTTGATACTATTATTATATACGTTAATTATTTTTCATTTTTTTTTAATTTTATCAATTATTAAAGATTCCACTTCAATAATTGGTCTGGAATGAAAAACTAAGACAAAAGTTGTAACAGGAGGAAAAATAATACTTAAAATTTGTAGTGGGATTATTAAGTTGACCGATGGTATCGAAATTTCGATAATTGCTTTGTTGTCGTTCCAAAGTCAACATTATATGAATCTATATTTGAACTTTAATAGTTTCATCAGTGAAATCGAACTAACCTGAAGGCAATCAAAAGATAATCATTGATAAAAAGATTGATAGTCGTTTAAACATAACAGTGTTAGTCGACATATAATTGCTTAGCAGTAATGAGTACAATTTTATTCATGTGTGAAATTAGCTTAAATTTAATTTTGATTTTATAAATTCAGAAAATAGTTGCATTAAACATTATTATACTATTAAAAAGTGTGAATAAAGTATGTCTTTTTGTCATTTTAAATTACAGTTTAAAATAAGCTGGGAAAATTTTGCAACTTTATATAATCCAGTATAATAATATAATTCTTTAACTGTTATACTATAATTGTTTGCATATAATTCTCTCTTAAGTATTTCATAAAGAAGGCAGACGAAGTGAAAGTAATAATAAAATCAATAAATAAATAAACAGCCTTATTTAACAAGGTTCTAAACATAGGAATTGAAGTTATAAGTTCCTAGCATTTCAGATTTTATGAAACATTTTTATAACGGAAATGTCGTGACAAAGAACACCTTACCGTTATCTCAATATACGGCAAACATAATTTTTAAAAAAGTATATCATTGCAATGAAATATAATAATGCTACTCATTTTGCACGAAACGTGTAATTTCAGTAGTGGAATTTACCAAAATGATAAATGTATTATAATATTTAACATCAAAATGAGGCCGATGTTAATAGTACATTACTTAACGAGGAAAAAAATGGTTTTAAGTTGGTCACCCAAGCTAAAAGTGAAGGGCTACCAACTTGAAAACACTCTTTTCTAGTTCAGTACGATATTTTTTATTTACCATGATAGTAAAATATGGTTTATTTTTAAGATGAATAAACATATTTTATTTTTAAGACGAATAAAGTAACATTTATAAAATACACAAGTAAATCTAAAAAAAAAAAATAAAAATGTTATTGTTATTAGTCTGGTATCTAGAAATGATCTGGAGAACGTCTGGAAATAAACTGGCCAAGGAGCGTTTCCCAAAATATATCCAGACGAACTGTAATCTCGTAAATAATTTGATAATAGCTGGGGAATATCTGGATAGCATCTGAAATATCTATGTAAAATCTGGACTTTGTCTGCTACACTTTAGCAAGATATTATCCAATTATTTTCGAGATTACAGTTCGTCTGGATATATTCCGGAAAGCGCTCCAGGGCCAGCTTATTTCCAAACATTCTGCAGATCATTTCCAGATAAGATCCAGACATTTTTCTCAGATTATTCCCAAGTTATATTCAAACAATATTTGCCCCGTGGGAATTTTTAAATTTTCAATATTTTTCAATATTTTTCAATAGGATTTGAACTCGATAGTTGCACATTTTAAGTTATTAGTTATCTTAGAATGTATCGATTATCATGTCACTGGTTTCAATAAATGAAAATTATCACAATTACGCAATATATAGACAAATATATTCGAAATATAATCGCATTATAATGCGTCACACAGGTAAATACGTCATAGGGTAAATTTAACAAACAGTCATACCCTTATCACTTACGATAAAAGTACATTGAACACCGCATTACCATGCACATTTTTCCACGTAATCAAGAAATGGAACGTCATTCCCTTGAAACATTGACACGAAAACACTGTAAAGTTTGCCGTTGAAAAATGAAGAAAGGTAGATAATGATATAGTAGAGTTCCATCTATCTCTTGATTATATTATGGGAAACTTATACAATAAACTTATCTCGGGGCGATACGAGCAATAAGTTACTCGGAACAATGCTTCATCATCTTTCAAGTGTAGACACCTTTTTCTTTTTCCACTGATAAAAGGTGTATTGCTTTACGCGAATGAAATTGGAGTACCAGTTCAAACCGTTAATTCTTGTGCGCCTAAAAAAAAAAGAAAAATTAACAAAATAAAAGAAGGGAAAGAATGTTTTCTTCGAAATCAAATTGCAAATGAAAAAGCGTTGCGCAACGGGTGATATTGTTTTTCGTATTGCGAAAACTAATCAAAAGGATTCGAAATTGGCGCTTCGTTTTTCCCTTGCATAACTGGTAACCAGCTGTAAATTACGGAACAGGTCACAATGAATAACCGCGTTGTTTACATAACGCGACGAAGGCTAACGAAATGAAAATGTGAAAGATACGTATCCGCCGTTGGACGGATTACGTTTAAAAATACAGTTAAGTCGCGCGCGCGCGCCCGCGCGCTTTTATGTAACGCGGAGGAGCGCGATAAAAAAGGACTGGCCGCGGTTTGAAATTCATGTTCAATTTCAGCGAGTAGGAAAATTCGAGCGCGAACCAATTGTCACGGGAGCCGCGTCCAATTCCACGCAATAACCCCAGCCAAGTGCAATAATTTCAATTGATGTTGATCGACCAAGGCTGTCTAATATTTGCCGGAGAAGTGACATCTGTACGCGTGGACGCCATCTGCCGGCAATTAAAGCAATCTTAGCTTATGTTTGAGAATAATAATAGGAAATAAACACGTCCGTTTGCTGCTGTAACGCTATGTTCGATTGGGATGGGGGAAGGGGGTGGCAGAATATAATTTATATTAGGTTTTTTCATTCGGTTGAAAAAGATTTTGAGATTATTGAGATATGTGCAAAATTTCTTAAAATGATTGATGAAATGGTTTGGTTTATGTCATATAATTAAATAAACATAATATTCTCTTTCTTAAAACAATACAAGAACTTGTGTAGATCAGCTAAATTATAGTAATTGTTCCAAAGAAATTTTTCTCTTTCGTAATTATTACAAAAAAAGGTGATTTTCCCAGCAATTTTTAAGATTTTTTTCCTCCAGTTTACAAATGGCAAATTGGAGTAAAAATACTTACATTAAATTTTAAATAATTATATAATTATTATAATTAATTTGACAGGATGTAAACTGAGAAGAAAATGAATGACGGAAAATGCAACTATATTTTAGTTACACGCTAATCTTTGAATAAATATTACTGTTTATAAAAACAAAAAACACCGGTTTAAAATGTTATTTTAACTGGAAAAGCTGACGCGTATCCGAAATAAAGGTAAAAAACAATAATTTTATCCGCCGCATAATTTTTCTCAGCTCGCAAATTTTGAAATGAAAATTTCGTACTGCCACGCAAACACTCATGAAAAGCATTATCAAATGATAAGTTTCGATTAATGATGTTGTGTTTACAAGTCAATACGATTCGCAAATGAAGTATCAAGGAAAACGTTTATTGTCCTTTTGTTATTGCGAGTTATAAATAGATATTCTTGTTTACGTTTACGTAACAACTGTATCGAATTCCGACGGCGAACGGACTCGTCAATTTCGACGTTATTATTTTTCCTTGCTTATCCCCGATATTAAGACAATGATCCAGCGTGTGCTATAAACGCGCGTTTTAACCAAGACGACGTTTGATTTCAGATTCGGACGGCGAGGGCAAGGATGGATCGACGCAAGAAAAGAAACAGGCTCGTATGTGCCAGCCGATCAACACCATCGCCTACATGGTAAGTTTATCGTTATATCGTCGCTTTTTCCCCCACTCTGACACGCCACGGACACGGAGAAAAAAGATTAATAAAAATTATTGACATTGCTAGTAAATTGGTCTTATATTGGACAAAGTTGAAAAAATTCCCTTGTGGAAATGAATGCTATATAATGCTGAAAAACTGAAAAATGCTGAATAGTCACAATTTTAGCAAGTTTGCAATATTTTTCAGCGTTTTTCTATATTTTCTAGCAATTTTCAGCTTTTTTCAGCATTTTCTAGCAAAACATTTCCAGTAGGGTTGCTATCCTAAGTTAGTAAAAAATGTTAGCTTCCTAAAAATAATTATCAATAAATTGGTACATTTTGCTAACTTACGATAGTAATTTCTCAAAATTTGCTAATATATAATCAGTTTACTAACAATGTCAGTAATTTTTAATAATCTTTTCTCTCCATGGATAACTTGGATAAACTTTGTGCTCTTTTTTGCCTACGTTTTTTTCTTTGCTCTTAAGCGATTGTCCGCACGACTTTTTTTTTATCCCGATGAATTCCTAGCGGAGAGTTGAAAGGGCTTCGCCGAGACGTCACCTCCGAGGCCAAATAAAAATAGGTGTCGCCACTCGCGCGCGATAAACAATCCATCGACGCGACATTGTAGAAAAGAGGAGTTGGTACACTGAGAAAAATATGACAGAAAAAAAAAATTACTGTTTTTAACTGTATTTCAGACGTATATCCGTCTTTTAGTAAAAATTATAGTTCTAGTAAGATACAGTGTATCTTAATGTATGTTGAAAACAGTAAAATTTTCTGTCACATTCTTCTCAATGTACAAGATCATTTTTCTCAAAAATTTTAATTAATTTTATCTTTCACCGTGTTATCAAGAAAGAAATACCTAACTCATAGTTGGATGAAAATTATGAAATATCAACATAATAATAAAAATATTAGCATAATAACAGATAGAATCATTAATTTATTTTGTTGTTAATTAAAAAACGACATCTGTTAAGTAACATTCTGCTTAAAGAATACGATAGGTTTTTTTATTAAATTATTCATAATAAACGTCGGATGCAGCGAAAAATGCGGAGTAAAAATTAATGAAAAACACAATGAAAACAAGTGTCTTTGCTGAAGACTTTATTGGCGCTTTTTACCGTCGAAAATATCTTATTATAAAAGAGTATTTGTGCCTTTTTTTTTTGCAGAAGCGTCTTTTGAAAAGACACTTGCCTTTAAAGTGCAGACCAAACAGTTTGTTCATAACGAACAAATTATTTCATACAATTTTATTAAATTCTATTCCATTGTGCGAGCTGAAAAGTTACGTCTTTTTCGAATAATAAAAACGATTGAACAATTATGATAAACGACGAGGAATATAATGTAACAAAGACAGAGAAGAGATCCTTGATGAAATTGAAAAATGACAATTTGAGACGGAAAATGATAACATCTGAAGTATTTTTTTTAATATTTGGAACATAAAAAAATTTTTCTTTCAAATCAATAAAACATATATAATATTTCACATCAAAAATTTAATTATGATTAAAATTTCAATCCTTATAATATTATATACACTGAGAAAAATTAATGATAAAAAATACCATACTTTATAGCAAACGCCGGATACACTAGTCTAATGTAAAAAATTACCATGCAAGTCTAATAAAATGTGCTGGAAATTGAATAATAATATTATCAGCATATTTTACTAGTCTCAAGTAGTATATCATAAAATAAGACCAGTAAATCCAGCGTTTACTAAAAACTCTAGTATTTTTTACAATTCATTTTTCTCAGTGTAGGCTTAACAGTAAATTTTATCATTCCGGCAATATTATATTCAAATTACTATTACCTATATCATGTTTTTCCAAGCCTGATCTATAACCAAACATTATTCTGCAACATGCAGAATCCATAAACATATATCTAGCCGAATAATGCAATTTCAACGGATTACCAATCCCATTAAATGTCTACAAATGACAGCATTAATTATAAGCCAAGAATTTCCCCTTACGGCCAGAAGGCACGGCAGATTCATGCGAAATTCAAGATGGATTCAATATTCCGGTTAGATAACTCGCTTGATTATGTATCTCGAAACAGTTAAGAAGATGAGAAAAGGGAAAAAGGGGAGGGGGTGGAATTATCTTAGTTGCGCAAAAAGATTGCGAATAATTAAAGATAGCCGCGCTCGGTGCGCATTTTCCTTCGTCACGAGGCAAAAACAACGCAAGAGCGTACGTGGAAAATGCTCGCGACACAATGGGCGTCGAAGTCGTCGGAGTTGTTCGCGTTTCAAGCACGATTTCGCGAACCTGCGACGGCGGAATTGTTGCCGGCGACTAAACAGCTCACTTGAAAAAAAACGGCTTGCAATTTACGGATAATTACACCGAGAGAAAAAGATATCAATTTTTAATAAAAAGTTTGCTAATTTGGCTCCTTACAGATGATCATTCTACGTAATTGTAAGCTATTACAGAATGTTTGGATTCCCGCGTGGAAAAAACATTGTGGCAGAGTCTATGGCAGCACTGTGGCTAAGACTGTGGCATGCGGGAGCCCACAGTCTTGGCCACAATAAGCCACACATGTTGCCGCAATGGATCGACTGTGGGATGTGGCCAGGAGACACAGTCGAGCCATAGTGGCTAACAAAGCATTTCTATATAAAAAAAAAATTTACTTTAATTCCACCTTGATTTGAACTCCCGACCTACAATTTATAAGTCACATGTCTTACCACTCGGCCAATCACGACCTCTTATTATACTGGTTATATATTGGCAAAACTTGAAAAATTACTATCTTAAGTTAGTAAAACGTATCAATTTGTTGAAAATGATTCTTAGAAAGCTGACACTTTTTACTAACTTAGGATAGTAATTTTTCAATTCT
>JABFPN010006835.1:0-11047 GCA_022817305.1 Leptoteleia sp. ZL-2020 | reverse complement strand
TCAATTGTTGCCACATCAGGCTTAGACCTTGTGAGCCTTATTCTACAGGATAAATAGAGAAATAAAGTTTTAACAACTATATCAGAACAGAATTTACAGCCTAACCTCTAAAACAACTTCGAAAACAGTAAAATAAACTTGATATAATAAAATTTTCACTAAAATTGGCATCAAAAAACAGTACACATTACTAAAATTATATCTTAAAAGTTTTGCGTTAAAAAAATTTTAATTGTAGTTATGTTTTATAGCCATATTATTTAATTTTTATTATTAATTGATTTTCTCAATTCTGCTGCATAGTTGACTCAACTTTACATATTTATTGCACGAAGTGAACTGCACTTAGTTGACTCTAAAACCAACTTTATTTTTATAGTTAGGATAACCGAAAATTTCTCTCAGTGTGGTTAATATATCTAATAAGAAGACCCTGGCAGAAATTAAGACCAGGCTGATTCCTGGCCTCGTCTCGGAATTCCTAAATTCAAGTTTGGCCCTTAATAGACCCCAACTTTGGACCCAACGGGTCATGCAATGCTTAACCCGTTGCACCCCTGACTCGGCAAACCCAAGAAGGTCTCAGATTGTCTTATAAAAGTACTTCGAAAATTACCCGACTTTCTATGTAACAGGAAAATTTACTAAGGGCCAATCTTGGGCCAAACTAAACACGCCAAATTTAATCTGTAATGTATCCAAGTACACCGGAAGATGCCTAATATTTTCCTACCATTTTTGACACCATCCTCATAGGCAGACCTAAAAAGGCCCAAGATTGGTTTATGAATATAATTTCAAAATCGTTCGAACTTCTGCATAACAGGAAAATTTACCTAAGGTCACCTAGGACCCAATTATATTTATCAAGTTTAATCTATAAAATATCCAGGACAGAAGTTGGGTTAGGGATAATATTTTGTATCGTTTTGCAGATGTTTCTCACGTTCAACTGTTACGCTTTGGTTTTGTAGATATTTAATCTTTTTTAGAATATTTTTTGTTACACCACTTTGTATGAATTACAACACTAGTTATATAATCTATTATAATCCACAATATAACTTAACTCAGTCAAAAATAAGTAAATCAATTTTTATATTATTTTTCGGTACACTCAGGAATAGCAATATTGAGTTTATCTAGGTTTGACAAACTTGGGTCAAACACAGGTTATTTTTGGCATCCATAGTTATGCCTACAAAGGACCTTCATAACGCTGATTATAGCCTACTCTTTGGCAAGGCATTACACGCCCATATAAACCCGATATAATGACTCTTAGAAGGTCCTATCTGAGCCCACAGGTTTATCTATATAGGTCCATATATGAAGGCCCTGAGTAGGGTCGGCTTAGGTATACCCGATATGGTTACATGCTATGGCTTAACCTTTCTCTAAGTCTACTAGGAGAGTTATATTAATTTCTGATGAACAGTTGATCGAACTAATTTTAGTTGCAATCAGAAAAAAAATGTAAATGTATTTATCCGAGCTTATTAAATAATAATTTAAAGTTTTAGCTGAGTGGATAAAGCAAATTTCCGCGAGTGCACGGTTTAATGTTTAAAAGGTGTACCCGTTGTAAAAATATTGCTGTTCGTTATCGATTTTTAATCGGAGAATTTTTTTTATGTTTTTGTAATTACTTTATGCGACATTGGAAGTTAAAAGGGTTAAATTTTTTTAACCATAATTGATTTATTTTTTTTTTTATTATTTTATATTATTACAATGGACCGCGTTTCAGGGTCACGTGTCAATTTGTGTATACTTCTTTTTTTAGTTTTATATTCGGTTTTAAATGTGTTTGCAACAATTTTTATATGTACAAGCCATATTTCGCTTTGGATGATGATAAGTAATTAAATACTCTATGGTTGTAGTATTTATTAGTTTATATATATATTGCACTATTTAATTGGTACTCCAGAATCGTAAAGTATTACTTCTAAAATTAAACATTTTACTATAATCTTGAAAAAAATTATATATAGGTGGCATATATGCCCGCATATATGGCAACCTATACAAATTTTTTTTCATGGGTAACACGGTTCATTTCTTTTAAAAGATGTTAAAATATTTTTAATTACATGATATATTCCCTGTCGAAGAATTGAAGTTAAAATATAAATTGTTAAATTTAAAGCAAAATATACTTGTAACTGTGACGGGGGTAGGAGGGGGGCTCGGAGGGGAGAAAAAAGTAATTATACTTTAATTTTCAACGTACCTGCGGAACGATGAAAAATTGAAATTGAAATATTATATTAATTACGCTGCCTCGTAACCGCGGCCAAAGAATGATAAGTAACGAGCAAGAAAGAATTGATGAGCGAGAAGGTAACTTGATAATGAAATCGTGAAAAAGATCCGTAAGTCAATTGCGCTAAGTTCGTGGTTAATTCTTTGTCTTCTTTGACGAACTTGACCGAGTTTCCTATCGTTTACGGGGGTAGCAGGGCAAGGTATGTAAAGTGGACAGCATTCATCCTTGAACATTGAATCAGCATGTAACATGATTAGGTCATTAACGCTGTAACCAAGTTAGCATAGTGCGAGGGACTTGGGCACGGTTACCACGTCAGAAATCCTGTAGCTGAAACTGGACATATCAATGCTCCGCCAGAAGTCATTCTCCGCTTTCGAAGGGCAATAGAATTTCGCGCTCTAAAAATTATTAATGTGTAAACATAAAGTGAACGGGTACCTGGAAAAAATTTTTAACACAAATTAATAAGTTCCTGTCTTGAGTTAGGGAAAATTACTTGAATCTTATCCGCTTTGGGAGGATGATAGGCGAACTTGTACGGCTTGTTATGTTAAGATAAAGGGTTACTTGGAAAAGATGAAAACAATAATAAACATTGTTATTGTTTTTGTTTTATTAATTTGCCCTTTTTGTGTGTTGACAAACAATTTTTGTTTACATTTTCTAAATACAAAATTTAAACAAACTGTATTTTCTTTTGGTTTGGAATGTATAAAGGATTACTTGAAAAAATAATTTAAACTATTTTAAATATTGTTATTGTTTTTGTTTTGTTTACGCTTTTCGATTACATGTACGATGTAACTGAAGAACGAAACGTTTTTTAAATCAAACATATAAACAAGCGTTGCGAAAGGTCGAATTAACATAATAAAAACAATAACAATGTTTGTTATTTTAAATGTTATTTTAAACAGCTCTATATCCATTTAAAAGTCAAAAGCATAAAGATTGCTTAAATCCTTTCATTTTGACAATGTTTTATACTTCGGTCCCATACATATATGTCAAATAATGGAAGATTATCCCGCCAATAAAAATGATGTTAAAATTTCCCCACAAGACCGTTTCATTGGCGTTTCAATATTTCGAGGACATGATTTGTGTTTAAGGAATAATACGCAATACTAATTGCTTTGCAACACAGTTTCATTTGCACGATTTAATGTGTTTTAGGAGTTGAGGGGGCTTTTAAAAAATTAAAGCCAGAACCATGCGCATCAAGTCCACACATCGGACACACCCCAACCACGGCAAGTTGTCCCACGCCAGCACGACGGAGGCATAGAACTACGTTTACTCAGGTTGGTATAAGCGACGCTTACCTTCGATAAATTGGATCTGTCGATAGCAATTGTAAAATACTGTATGCTGTAAAATTTGATATTAGACCTAAGCCGGGGTTACAAAGGCGGATCATAGAAACGTTATACGGGAAAAAATTGTAATTTTAAAAAAGTGATCCAGATATACCTAGATTCAGTCTGCATTTCAAAGGGATCCTAGTAAAAATGAAACATGTATGGAAATATATGTTTTTTTCTGAATACATACACGGAGAGAAAAGAATATTAAAAATTAAGAAACCAGGGATTACAAATTTTAACAAACTGAAGTCTAATTTTTGGCAAACATTTTATTTTATGTTTTTTCCGTTGGATGTCGCTATTCATCAGTGTCGCTAACCCATTGCCTATGTTGTTCATGAACCAATTATTGAACAGTTTACTAAAATTTAATAAACAGATTGTTAAATTGTATGAAACTGCATAGAATTACTATTTATAATAAACTAAGTTAACAAATTTTAATGAACTAGTTTTCCATATAATGGTGTTCTGTAAGTATAATGCCAAAGTAGTAAACTTTTCATTAAAAATTGATATTTTTTTCTCTCCGTGTACACGGAGAGAAAAGATTAATAAAATTTACTGACATTCTTAGTAAACTGATTATATATTGGCAAAACTTGAAAAATTACTATCTTAAGCTAGTAAAACGTATCAATTTGTTGAAAATGATTCTTAGAAAGCTGACACTTTTTACTAACTTAGGATAGTAATTTTTCAGTTCTTGCAAGTACATGACAAGTTTACCTACAATGTCAGTAATTTTTATTAATCTTTTCTCTCCGTGTATATATAAATATACCAAAAGGTGGTTTTAGGGACACGCCCTATTTGGGAGACTAGGCCATATATGTATTATGAAAAAAAAATATATATGTTTCATTTTTACTAAGGGAATAATATCTTACTACGATTTAAAAAATATAAACTTGTTTTAAAAATATTTGTAACTCTCTGAATTGCTGTTTCGTTACACCCGAAGTTGGCTTTACTCTCCCGTAAGAAATGTTACTTCTAAACTTCAATTGCGATTATTATTGTATACAAGTACAACATTAATAATAAATATTCATTATTCATAAATCATAAATAATAAATAATTACAAATGATTGGTGCTTGGTACATTATAAATAAAATATTTACCCAAAAAATTGTCGACATCGAAACGTGACAATTACATTTATAAATATTTTTCTTCCACGGGTGGGGGGGGGGGCGGGGGCGGCACGAAAAGACATAAAGCATCTAAAATAAAATGAAAGTGTCAATTACCGTAGTGTTTACATGACAAATGAATTTTGCCCGCATTGCTAGCGCTTGAAATTCTATTGTTGATTTTGGCGAAACCTTTTCAGGCGTGTCTGTGTATACGGTACATATGGTTTTCAATTGTTTGCAGGAACAGCTCGCAGAATTGGAACAGGCATTCGCGAAATCTCATTATCCGGACATATACTGTAGAGAGGAACTGGCGAAAAGCACAAAATTGAACGAAGCTAGAATTCAGGTGAGCGAATGTTTTCACCTATTAGACGGGAACAAAAATTCAAACCCTATGAAAGTGCGTCTCTCTGTTGTCCGGGGGTTTTTATCATTTAAAAAGACAGAGAGAGAGAAAGCAAAAAGCTGGGAAAAAAATCAAATTGTCGTATCGCAACGCGGCAAAGGATTCCGCGAAATCGCTGCCTTCTTTGCCGCGCGTCAACGTTCGTTCGTCGGCGAATAAAATGGCGCGCGACGGCAATTCTTACTTGCGATTAAAATGATCAATTTGTCGAGTGCGAAATTAGAATTAGAAGGTAGACGGGAGTGAACTTTACATAAATAGAAACGGCGCACTTTACAATTTATTCCAGTGAGTGCCAAACTGTGTTAATTCAGCCTATCGGGTAAAAGGATTAACTTAATGAAGTTGAGCTAACGTTGGTTGCGCAGCGCTGCAGTTCAACTAGTTACATTCAATGTAACAGATCCCTGTAATTATGCTGCAGGTGTGCTCTCACGTCGGGCATCTTTAAGGAAAAATATTCCCCGTGTAAAAATCAACGTACACTGACAGAAATATACTGGGAATATATATGATTACACGCGGAAAAATAGATAGTTAATTTTACCATAAAAAATTGGATTCCAACCTCAGAAGACAATTTATGAACGAACTTGTGATAAAATATGAAAGAGATGCTAGAATAAAGTACTTTTTCCTATAAATTTATTGGGAATTTTTATAGATTAATTGGAATAAATGAACATTTCAAATGTTGTATTTTTTTAAAAAACTAACTCGAATGAATAAGTATCTCTTTGTTAATTAAGTGCATTCATCTTTTTTAAATAAATAAAGAACGATACCGAACTTAAAAGTATACTTTTTGAAAATATAAAGTACCAATATTGATAGGATAAGAAAAATGAAATTTAAAATGTATAGGCACATTGTTTATACATATAGAGATTTTTTTTCCGACGGCAAGAAATGAACTCAAATTACAATCGTGCTAACATGTGGAGTATATCCAATTTAACCACTTAGGCACTAGTAATTTTTATTTACATAGCCTTCTTCAGGTATTTAACGTTTAATTGTACTTTACAGAATGTGAAATTATTGTTTCCAATGTTTATAAGCGTCAACGCAAAAAAGCCCTACCACTGTTGGTACAATATCTCACAATGCTGAAACAAAACACGATCAATGCCTTATGCATTCGGTTTATGAACTCAAATCCTACTTATATTTTTCTCAGTGTATATGTGGCGTCGCACATATATGATTTGACTTAAATATATGACCCATTTATATAATCTTTCAATATATTTATACTTAATTTAAAACTGCTTATGACATCATCAACGCGATATCCTTTAAACATGAAAATTTTATTTTTATAATAACCGAAAAATTATTCTTATCGAAATATCAAGTGAAAAATCTACTTATTATCAAAATAATCCGGGTAAAATAAGTGAACGTTTTTGGCAGTGTAATATTACTTTAACCAATCTTCCTTTTTTAACTAGCCACCCGTTATTTATTGTAACTGTTGTTAATTTTCTCACTGCGCCAGTACTCCTCATTTATTGCTATTTCCTCCTCAGTCTATAATTACAATAATAAAAATAATAACATAATTCTTAACGAGTGTAATTATATCGCAATTTACTTTTTACCGCAGTTAAAACGTACATAACATTTCCAAGTAAAAGTTAATAAGATCACTTAAAATAGTGTTTTAATTGTTCGTATAAGCACCGTAGACCTCTCTAGTTTACTTTGTCACACAGGGCCACTTTTTCACCGAGATTAAATAATAATAAAACCATTATTATTTCGTTTCTTCTTGGGTAAACTTCATAATTGGGACAAATTGGATTTTAACTTTAAGAAATGTAAATCAAACACGCCGCAAATATCATTGACTTAAAGATCAATGATGACGAAAATATCACACTGTATAGTAACTTCAAAGTAGAGTAGTGTATCTGAAATTATAATGTTTAATCTTTGAAATTGAACTTCCAGTACTTCGAGTTCTTAATACGGTTTAATACTTTTATAAATTTGGATTTTGGTAATGGTTTGCAACCTAAAATCTAAATAATTGATGAAACCATTTCCAAAAGATAAGGTAATTCTTCAGTACATATCATAAATGCCGTTCAGTACCCAGGATTGATTCATCAACAAAACTGAACTAAAATTTAACATAATGTAATGTAAAAGTGAGAGAATCATCTGATATACTTTATTTGACAAACTATAATTTTAATTTTGTAAATTTAATAAGTATATCATGGTACATAGAAAGGTGTAACAGCAGAAATATTTCAAAAAGCGATAACCATACATCAGACAATTCTTCCACTTTTACATTACATTCTATTAAATTTTCTTGCAATTCTGCTTACTATTAAATTATGATAGCGTTTTTGACACTTGACGCATTGAAGAATCACCTTAACCGACTAATTTATCATCCGGTTTCCTCGGCCACTTTAAAATGAATCCTCCTAAACCGTCCACCAGATCACCTCCTATCACTCCCAAATTAATCCCAACTACGCACCCACTTCTGGAATGAAATCCCCCCCAAAAAAATACCGAGGAAACGAGAAAGCACCATATTATCGTCTGCTCATTGATTTAAGATGCTTCGTACGACCTCTGATTGGAAGCAACAGCTGTATCCATCTATTCTCCAGAGACGGCTTAATTAAGTCGCTCAACATGTTGATATGACACGTTGACTCCTTGTCACGTGTATGGGGCAAGGTATTCCGATACATCGAACCTAAGTTAAACGGTTCGTTCATTAAGCAAATTGGAGCGGCGCGACTGGTATTGATCAGGGAGGGGGGGTAAGGGGTGGGGGGGGGGGATAGTTGCGCGAATCCAATTGCAAATAATTATTTCCATTCTCCGGCTGATCGAATTTCGAAATTTGTATTTTAAAGATTGCGCGATTCAGGCATCTCTTCGAGCGTGACTCATCTTCGTAATTGAATCAAAGTCGCATGTGGGGTGGCTGAATTAAATTGCAGGCGCAAATGTCGATCGAAGATTCTTCTTTGCCGTCGAGGGTACACCCACGGCGAGGGGGACGTGTAGCTGTCTCTCTTTTTTCCCCCTCTCACTCGCTCCCTTCTTCCTCCTTTTTTTCCTCCTTTTTCCCTCCTTTCCTTTCCTTTTTTTCCTTCTCTCTTTTTTTTTTTTTTTTTTTCGTTTCATTCAATTTTCGTCGTCCGTCTGCTGCAACGTTTCCACTCGGTAATTTTATTCGCAATACGCAAAGATTTGTTTATCGATCGCGCGCCGGCCAATTTAATTGCGAGCGGCGCTTCGATCACCGTATCGGGATTAATTAATCGGAAGCGCGCGTCAAATGCGTAACGAGCGGCGATCGCGCAGGCCCGCGGTGGCGCGCGGCGATCGCGCCGTCGGTGCCACGGGCGAATTTCGGGTCGGTACATATTAAAACGGACGGAAATGAGTTCCTCTCTTTTGATATATAATGCAAAAGTGTTGTTTGCGTTAAAAGCCCAAGAACCGCCGGGACTTAACCCGGTTAAACTGCGATGCCAAGTGAAACGCGGTTAGCTTTTAGTCGCTGCTTATAAGCTATGCACAAAGTGTCCGAAAATTGCCGATTTGTCATCGCTGGCAAGAACCTTTGGCCGCTTTTCGCGAATCTTTGCCGACTTGGATAAATGCGACGGCGAAATTCCACCAGCGTTGCCGCGTTTGGACAAATTGCTTTTTTAATTCGATCGCGACGGCGCGCTGGGGGAAAGAGAGTCATCTGGTCAATTTTTCGTTACGACTGGAATTCTGGACGAATTAATCGTATTATGATTAATTTTAACTCGAAATCTGGGTGACTGGAAGTAAAATTTTTATGGTGGTCGTGAAACTATAGGTATTAAGTATGAGTATGATTAATATTCCCTGGTAAAAATGAAACATATGTGGTCCATATAAGGAAATACAATATTCATGTACACACTGAGAAAAATAATATTGTAATCCTGGATTCTATGTGTTCCTGTATGAAATAATGTTTCTTAACATTGGAGCATAGAGTCTCGGAATGCCAGAAAGTATAATAGCTTTTATTATTTTGCTTTTTTCAGTGTAAAAATATGTTTCTTTCACTCTCCATATATAGCCATATATCGCTATACATGATCGATATATGACAATAACTGATATAATATTCTGGCCAGATATGCTTTCAATAATTTTCTTATATTGAAATAAATTTTTACCTTATTGTTAATACCTTATATTAACCATGTATGATCTTATATGGCTGTATATGAATTAAGAAAAAACAGATATGTCTATATATGAATTTTTTATATTCTTTTATTGAATTGTTAAAACATATATGGACCTATATGGTTCATTTTTACTAGACATTACTGATTCTTTCTGGTGAACCCGAGATGTACTTGTCTCAATTTTAAGAAATACTTCTCTTTCTAGTAAAATATATAGAAAATATTATTATTATGTAAATTACAAGTACATTTTACAATTAATCTTTTTGAGTATAGTTACAATAACCAACCGTCGCTAGTTGAAAGTTTAAAACTGGTAAAAGTAACTAGAAACATGAGTTAAAACAAAAAAAAATTGATTCAGTACAAAAACTAAACCATTTTATCAAATATCTTCAACGTAAATCATAAAAATCTGATTAAATCAACATAACATCCCACACGATCAGCGGGATCGGTCCATTTCCATCTCATTCCAACCACCAAAACTAATCATTTTCCACCAAATAAGTGACATTGCGCTAATTAAACGACGCAAACCTTCTCCGCCCAACTCAATAAACTAGAATACATAAAGAATAATAAATCATATTATTCTAATACGCGAGTTTGCGTAAGCGAATAAAACTGCATAAAATGACGAAAAGCGATGCGAGCAACTTCTTTTGAGGATGGAATTTCCCCGTAACGATCGTCGCGTAACTGGTATCGTCTCCTCTTCTTCTTCTTTTTTTCGGAACGAAACACATTACTCTTTTCCTTTTTTTTATTTTCTGAAAAGTCGGCTCCGAATGCGAAAAATACGTAGCGAAGTTATATAACGCGAGCAGTTAATATGCAATCCGGATTCCTTAGCGTCCGACGAGAGGGAGAAACGGGAGCGGCGTCCAAGGCAACCTCTTTAAAAGCTCCCGCGCTAGTTACGGCATTCTATTTCTACGAGACGGCGATATCGGGCGAGGGGGGGTCAGGCTGCGCACGAGGGCGGCAAAGTTGAGACGACTTTGGGGTGGGTGACGCCGTACCGGAGGCTGCCATTATATCTGAGCCGCCATTTTAAATTGAATTTTCTCTACCCTAGATAGATCTGAAACGTCTCAGCCTTGCCGCGGCTCTTCGACGGGGCCCTCTTTCTTCGCGGCTTCGCCTTCCGCCTCCCCGGGCGCCTCTCTTATACAGATATACGCGACCCTCAAATTCGCCTCGGCGCGCATTCGTTTTTACTCAGAAGCGAAGGGTACTTCCCAATCCCCCCGAGCATCCCCCCGCGATCCCTCGCAAACCTTCGATCATTACGTTTATTTATTACTTTCGCGTTATCACCTTTCTCCATCTCATGACCCAATTCTTATACAATTTTTCTCACCCCTTTAAATACCACTTTCCTAATATGGTGCTGTAAGATGAGACTTTTTCAAAATACGACATGCGACAAGTTTGTTTTTGTTTTGTATTTACATATCCTATTGTGTGACCTTTGGATGTAAATAAACAATACTATTTTGTATACACGTACTCTTAAAAATGATCTGCTTAAAATAAAATTAAATTCCTCTAATGATATTTCATTTTAAAATAAAAAAAGTAAGCTGATTATTAAAGTATTCCTTTTATATTAATTAAATACATAATTTTAAGATA